>OY728150.1:2042358497-2042584845 GCA_963277665.1 Viscum album | reverse complement strand
AGAAATCACCATTATAAAAAAAAGGAGAAATGTGAATGATAACATTGCATAAAAATATATTTTATGATCTTGGGATAAATTTCTAGAGAAATAATAAGAAATTTTCTATATCATTTTAAAATTATTAAAAAGTAATGTTTTTGAGAAATAATTTTAATATATGGAAGGAAAGGTTCAATGAATGAGTTTTTAAACATAGAACATAATAAAAATAAATTTTAGGGAACATTTTAGAAATTATCATAATAATTTAAACGTATATGTTAAATTTATTTCATCCCAATATAGAAAAATCTATATTTTCCATAATTTATTTAACATAAACATTAGATCTCATAAAACTTCTCATAATCCAAAAAATGGAAGGTTTGGGGTCTTTGAGAAACAAACACATGAGAAAAATATTGTATAATATTTCTAAACACTCATCTATAATCGATTGATACTACACTCCTATATAGAAATATCATAAGTTATAATCAAATTTATGACTTGGTGAAGGGAAACATCAGAAAAGGGGAGAACTAAATATCACGGAATGGAAAGCATGTAAATATTTCATTATAGGATTTGATCATAAGGATATTTTCAAAAATGTCTTCGGAGAAATTTATTACAAAAAAAACAAGGAAAAACATTTATATATATAAATCATGATACATATACAATATATAACAAGAAAACAAACATATACCATGTGAAATTGGTTAAAAACATTTGATAATAAATAGGATCCATACTCTGTAATAATCAGTATATAGAACTGAAAGGTAAAATATTATTTATGTAGAGTATAAAAAAGATGATTTTCACAAACATAACCACGTGGTATCATCATATCATCAGTATGTATAAAAGGCCTACCATTTCTATATTGAGTATAATTCAATATGTTATACTCATTATATCACTAGAATATCATAAATTTCCCTTTATAAATTATTTAATAGGATATAAAAATTTTCAAAATGCATTTTAGGTTAATATATGACCCCACTAATCATTAAAAAATCATATTTGGGAGATAAGTTATCAATTATTTTACATATCTAAAATAAAATTGGGATGAAATGGGGTTTCAAATCATTTCAAAATGGCATCACGCATCACGATATTAATATATGATTGGTAGATATAAAAATTTTAGTCTAACATAAAGATTATTTAGTAAAACTATATATCAGGTTACTTAAAATGCATAACTCTATAGGATATAAATCATTAAAAAGAATAATATTATAGAGTGTATGAAATAGGGATTTCAGAAATAATTTTATAACCCTATCACATAATGATGATATTTTTAACCTTTTCAGAAAATCATTCTAAATAAGGTAACATGAATAAATTTTAAACACTAAATTTTAATTGAAATAAAAATAATGGATTCTTGAAAATGATATAACAATTTTACATAGAAAATTTGGTGTAGATGATAAACTTAAGAACATGAAAGGAAAATCATTTTATAGGTTTAAAGATACCATTATTTAAACCAACATTATAAATAGTTTGATAAATCATTCCATTGAAAATATGTAAATTTTATATTATTTATTACTATAAATAAATAATTCTTATATTTTAGGAAAATAATATTTGAACATTATATGGAAGGGTAAATATGTATTTGGATAAAAATGATATCATTTTAAAATAGTGGGAATTATTCGTATAGTCATCTACTTTTATAAAAGAATATTGTAAAGAAAATTCCAAAGAAAATAAGTATGAAAAGTATTATAATATCATAAAATATCATAATAAAACCATTCATTAATAACCATATAAAATTCAATATTTTTTTTAAATTATGAACTCACTTTGGTAAAAAACCATCCTTAAAACATGGTATCCATTGAATCAAACTCTTTTTAAATAAAAAACATGATATTCCACATGAGACCAATTATATTAAATAAATATGGTTATTTAAACTTCCGATTAATAAATAAAACAATTTTAATGATATCTTGGTAAATAATAAGAAATATTAATATTAAATTTAAATTTATGATAAAAAACGTTTATTTAATTAACGTATTCTAGGAATTTTCTTGAATCTTTTGTTGATAAAAATTAATATCATAACACCATATTTTAAAACATTATTCAAATCTATAAAATGATCTAAAATTAGTTAATGATTATTCTATAAATCAATATTTAATATTTTTTATCTATTTTTACTATTTTGATTGGGTAAACGTTATCGTTTGGAAAATATTTCATAATGGAGACTTTATTCGTCCTCATTCACCTAAAGTTGATCATTACTATATCATGAAAGGAAAAATAAAATGATTATTTTTTTATTCATTATAAATTATATTTCATTAGGGTTTTAATTATTTTTAAATATTAAATTAGTTATGTTCGTTCTTTTGTGATTTTTAACAAACAGACATTCCTGAAAGAATAAATGAGTTTGATATTAATATTATATTTATAAAAAAGGACATAAATAATAAATTAAATTAAATAAAATATTATATGTGATTCAGTTATCATAGTAATTCCCTGTATAATATTATATAATTATTCAATTTGGTGGTCAAACTGACCCAAATGTGAACATACAACAATAAATGGATTAGAATGGTTACAAAATAAGTTTATTTTGTATTAATACCAATATTACCAAATAAAAATGTCGTTATTAAAGTATTTTTTAGTGATTTTAGTATATTTTAAGAGCAATTAATGAAAAAAATGATTATATATGTTGAATTAGACGTCGTACTTCTTGGATGCACTTGATTGGACAAACACATAAATATAAATTTTTACAAATATGAATCATTGAAAGGTTATTAATATTTATTAAAAAGATATAAAATTTATTATTATAATAAAAATATTTCAATCATCATATAACATTTGGAATAAATATATTTAAATAGGAACTATATAATGGATAAATTTTTTGGATGGAGTTTGTAAATATGTTGATAATGCAACATTTACCTTAATGACTCATTTTAAATATTGAGATTATGATAACTTCTTGTGACTATACTCTAAATTATGTGTAAATTTTTTTTATTGGGGTAGAATTAATGGATGATTATAAAGTGGAATAAAATACATATGATTCATTAATGGTTTGTGGGAGCCCACTTTTATAAGACGTGGGAATGATGATTTTCTAATTATTTAATTTTAATTTAAAGAGAGATAAATTTTCCTAGGTAAAAAATTCCCAAATAGAAAATAATTTAGTAGAGATAATATTTTATTGATCCTCTCCTCTATGAATTAATTTGGAACAATTTTTAATGTGATAGGCCTTTTATACCTTTTGAATAATCATTTTTCCCATTTTTTCCCTTTACCATGAAAAAAAATTTATACCTAAAATTTTTTATTTGTTTTCTTAAAATATAAAATTACCCTTATTACATTATACAAAACCTACAAACCTGATATTTACATTCATTTTTAATATTTTTTTTTAAAAAATTAACATAAATTAACTTATTGATTGTATATATATTAAAATAGTTTTAATAGAAGCTAAGACATATGTATTTAGGTGAAAATATAGATTTATTAAATATTAAATATATATTAAAAATTATATTTTTAATTATAAAATATTTATTTATTCTATAATAAGTATTTGAAAATTCATATATTACGATTATACCTTAATTATGTCATAGAAATCATGATATTTTTCATAAAAATGCTTCCATAATTCACCTAAAAATGATCATTTCCATAAAATAACAAAAAATAATCCTAATATAATGTTATTTTGATAGTTAAAATGTTTATGTAAAATTTTATAATTTTTAATATATAAATTTAGAAATTCTAACTTAAATTAAATAAAAAATATATTTAAAAATAGTGTTTTTTATGAAAATAAATTTCCATGTTTTATCATTACTTCTTCATTTATAACATTTACTAATTAATTTGGTATATATATATATATATAACATATTTATTAATATTGTACCATCTACTTATTCCATAGAAATCTATACAATCTTTATGATTGGTATATGTAGTGGGTGGTGTGGTTTGATTATGATCAATGTTTCATGTCAAAATTTTCATTTAGCATAAAACTATATAAAGGGAAATACACATTTAAATAATAAGGCATTAAAAAAATAAAAATATAATTTAAATGGGATTTGTATATAAAAAAATCAATAATTATTTTCAAATCAATCACAATAATTATATCTACAAAAGCAAATAAATGTGTAGCGAATTTTAATGTATATCCTCATCAATGAAATGAAAAATAGGTGCACCTTTTAATAATACAATTATTGAAAACACACTTGATAATATATATAATAATAAAAACAAATTATAAATTTATAAATAGATATATAAGGGACAAAACAAATAGTACATAATTTGATTTCATAATAATAAGGTGAGTTTTGGTGTAAATAGATAATATTGACCTAGAAAAAATAAAATTATTTGATGAGATGGAATTATTTATTATAATTATATTAGAATGAAATATGTTATTGATGTATATATGAATTCATATTTGATTTCATATAAAGAAAAATATAATTGAAGGAAATTGTTTTTTTATTGTATGTAAATATGTATAGAAAAAAAATGTTCATGTTTAGTGATTATAACTAAAAGAAAGTAGACTCAAATAAGGTGATCACATACAAAGTTGGTACTTTTTGAATAAAAATCCCATTAAATGGATAACATTAAATGGATTTGTAAATCCTTTTATTTTCATGATATTTATAAAATTTTAATACCTATATTTGTATATACAGTATATAAAATTAAAAAAATGAATATGTATTATAAATCAATGAATAAAAAATTATACTAGAAATACCTTATGAATTTTATAACAATTGGATCAAATGAATAGTATGGATTAATTCATGAAAAACAATTTAGATTAACAGAAATAAAATATAATGGTAATGAAATAAGATTAATGAGACAGTATGTACTCCATATAAAAAAATAGGTTCATAACATGAAATTTAACCTTAGTTAAGTGAAATTGAGATGAAACACATAAAAATATCAAATTTCATTATAAAATAGTCATTTGAAAATGATTTCAGGAGGAAGAAATAAAAATCCATTGAAATTAATGTAGAAATACTATTTTATAAAATCATAGTATACTGTATTTCGACATATATGAATGATGTTAAATTATAATCATATTAATATTAATAAAAAATATTTAGTTATCATAAGAAATTACCATAAATCAAAATTTCTGCAAAAAAAACTCTAATATAATTTATAAAAAATAACCATATTAATGACTAAATTTATATAATTACCATTATATATATCCATTATTAATATTTATTTAAAATTAATTGCGATATTTTCCTTAGTTTCTTATCTCATATTATACTAATTGTATTTTTAAATTCAAATTCATTCACAAATGTTATGTAATGGAAATGTAAAAATAAATTATATGATAATGTGATCATCATTATGTTTGTTCTATCTAGGCTCTCCCCACCAAATCTCATCTTCTCATGGAGATTCCATCTGTTACCATTGGAATGGGGCCGACGATTCATCTGAGAATCTGTATTCTCCCTTTTTTTATTTCTTATCCTCTTATACATATGTTGCTTTCTTCCTTCCCTGTCAGGGTACCTTCTTCTAGGTATTTTTCTACTTTGTCTATTTCATTGATTTTCTAACCTCAGGATTGTGTTACACTTTTGTTTCTACAATGGAGGTGGACTTCATGACAGCTTGAGTGATGAAGTTGTGGATTTTTTATCATGGATATCATTCATGGGTGGTTTTGTGGTACTATTAGAGGTTTTAACGAAACCCATAGTTGCCCGTCCCCTATTATGTCATTATGTTCGTTTTCCCCTCTCCATGTCAAAATTATTGTGATGGATATAACTAGGTTTTGGAATATACTGTTAGGTGGTCGATGGTTTTCAGGAACACCTTTAGTGAGGTTATATTTGTTTTACGAGATCCAGTTTTTCTGCCTCATCAATTGTGTACGTTCAGTGCCCTCATTATTCCTTTACATACTTTGATCTATAAATCATATACACCTTTTCAAGTGGGACCTAGAGTGGTAATAAGAAGAGGTTTTTGAGTATTGGATTGGTGGATGGTGTCATTCTAGGAACGAGCGTAGTGACTGTGGTGATTTTTAGGGTTGAACTCAACAACATCACAAAGAAGATTATGGATTGCAGGATTTGTTAGTTGTATATTCCTAAAGACATCGATGAATATTTTTAGGCATTATTTTATCTATGAGTGTTTGATCAAGGTTATACTTTTTTTTGATGAAGTTGATTGGTTCCTAGTTTTGGGTGTTGTTTTTGTATATTGTTGGTCCACAATGGTGATGATGTGTTGATGGTTTCTTTTTGAATATAATGGTTCTTCTGTACTGATAGTTTAATGATGTGTTTGGACATTGATCGATGAGTTCTCACTGGCGATCAATGATGATAATGCTGCAATATGTCTTGTGTTGTGGCTTGAGGTTTCCCCCTGCTCAAAATTGCATGGCTCAAGGTGTTTATGTTGTGACAGGTTTAAATGGGAGGCCATTAAAATTCAACTTTGTTTTATTTGGATATCTCTTTGATTTTGAGCTTTGTATCTGGGTGGTTATATGTTTTCATTCAGTGGACTATAACGTTGCCCATTATCTACAAAGAGGATTTAAAATTAACAAACAAAATATAATTTGTTTCACATATCAATGTTCATTTTATTGGAACTATGGTCATTCAATATGATATTGAGATTCTAAATAATCCTATTTAGGGAATTCGACTATAGAGAATATATTAAATCATTATTATAATAAATTTACATAACACCATCAGATGTATAATTTTGATTAAATTGAGTCTATAAAAACATACATAAATTAATCAAATATGTTTTATAACCATTTTGTAATGAAGTAATGAATAAACAGAACACATCATCCGTAGAAGTGGTAGTATTGAAATATGTATGGATTTTGTTTTCATTTCTCATTGAATTAAATGAAGGTGCATATTTTTCATAAATATTTTTAATGATATAAATCGAATATTAATTTTAAATACATTTTCTACTTTTGTATATGGAGATGAATTAAGTTAAATCAAGTGTCTAAACAATGGTAGCAGTCTGAAGGTTTGTATGAACAATGATATCAATTGACTAATGGAAAATAAAAATTTATGGAATAAGTTTAATAAAAATATATTACTATATAAATAACATTAATTTCATAAAATAATTATCATTAATATATGTTTGGTGGTGAAAAATTGAATTGGGAAAATGTTATTGAGTGATTACAAATTTGTCAAATTTTATTTTTTTTATCTTGACATAGTTATTAGATATCAGTGACAATAGAAAACTTATTGTAACAATAGTCTTAATGATATAGAAGAGGCATATAGGGGTAGTAAATTCGATGGGTTCTCATGTGAGCATATAATATTAATATCGGAAATAAAGGTGAGGTGGAATGGTCATTTTATTAGTGATGGAAATTGAATTTTTTTAAATGCATCCTCTTAATATTAATGAATCATTTTTTCCAAAGGATATATTGTATCCAATGTAAAATATATTCTATAGTTGATATTTTTTGGTTTATATGGACATAAAACCAGTGTTTATAGATATTTTTACTTTGTTTTAGTTATTTTATTGTGTGATAAAATATTTGTATCTTAATTTATATTTAGTGTGGTGACTACACCATTACCCTATGATTTTATTTTATACAAAACAATAACATTAATAAATAATTGGAAATAGTGATTTAATATATTGAAGTCGAAACACCCCCAAATTGTGTGAATTATTAGTCTTCAAAATAATTTATTCTTTTTTATATTTCTCAATTCATGAAACATTGAAAATAGTTTATTTCATATTAAATGAATTTTTTTGGTCTATTTCACTACACAGAACATAAATTTTATCATTCTATAAATGGAACACTATGGTTATATTGTGTTAAACACAATAATTACTTTTCTTGATGCTTTGCACAACATGCAAGACCCATTGTTTCTGAACAACAATATATTACTAAAATATTTATAATATAAAACACATAGAATTTATATTATTATTTATACATATTATTGAGTAACTTATTCAAATATATTTTTTTTACAAAATTTCAAATTAATTAATTAGTAATTATTAATTACAAATGAATATATGAACCGGTAGAATATAATGGGTGTGTTCTTATAGAAAACTAATATTATGCTCGAAAAGTTGTTTTAATCTGTTTAAATTAAATTAATTACAATTAGTATGTAATTTTATGTAATATTTATGTTATATATATAATTAATGATTTTTTATATTCATCCAATATATTTAATATGAATAATATAAAAATATAATTAATTTCACACATAAAACCAAATAATTTTATTAAGGTATTTTTACATTCCTTTTAATGGAGAACCCATTTTAAATCCAATTATTGTAGCTTCTATAAATTTAATATTAAATAATAAACATCTTCATGATAAGGGGAAAATGAAATTTATGATTTATTGGTATTTTTATGTAATGTATTGTTTATTGAAATGAAAAAAATACTAGATTTTTTCTCAAAACATATTTTTCATCTAATTTATTTATAATGTTAATTTATATGTTAAATATGTTTCAATGTATAATTAAATTGTATTTTTATAATTAAATCTAATTTTGGTAATTGGAATGAATTTAATTTTAAAACTGACTATAAAAAAATAGTAAACATTAATTTTTTTAATTTAAAAACTTGCATTGTCATCCCAACTATGGGATGATATATATATTAATTTCTGGAACAACTTTTATTATAACTTGTAAGAATGGATTCCATATTTGGAATCATAAAAATATTTAATTTCTATAAAATTCAACTTTTTTGACCAAACTTATTATTTAAGTAATTAAAATTAATTATGATGATTGAGGTCAAATTAATCTTAAGTAAGGACTAAACCATAAAATTCAGACCCAAAAAGACTTATAAACCTGTCATAAAGACATTTTTGGGAAATATTTATATCTTATACGTTATTTTATGTACATTCAACCATTATTTATCAAATTTTAAAAAAACATGGGTGGGGTTCCATTCTTTTAAAATATTAGAATAGATTCAACTCACCATCCATTATAAATGGCCTCTTATCTTTCCACATCCTCAAACCTCTCAAGACACTCTGTATAAACCATAAAACCTCCCAATTAAATCACTAGTTTCCATATATTCCTCCATTACAACTAATTTGGGAATAAATCATTCCATGGAAAACCTTTGTTGAAAACCAAACAAACTTACCTTATTAAGAGGTAAAACTCTCCCATAAACCCCTTAATTCTATTTTATTTCACCACTTCATAAATGCATCACATTCCATTAGAATATAATGAAACTAGTATAATTAATATAATAGGATGGTATTTTGGTAATATTTTTTGACCTACATTATAGAAACATCCATTTAATGGGTTACGATCATACCGTTTATGTGTATGCGGGCAAGCCCCTCTCTAAATGATGATTCTTCAATTTTCCATTACCACCTCTTATAATAGACAGTATGATGGAATGTATATTTATATATATTATATATAATAATTATTATTTATTCAAAATTATATAATTATTTCACAACACACATGTTTATACTATCCATTTTGTGTTAATATAATAATTTCATTTGTGGTAGTGTGGATTACCACCCCCTCAAAGCGATTTGAATTGTTCATACACTACTTGAAATGAAATATGAATGAGTTTAGTGGATATATATGAAATATATGATATAATAATGATTCTTTGATAATGATATATTTATATATATATGTGTGTGTGTCTTTTACTTTCTTTTAAAATGGAAATTAAATAGAAATAGCGTTCAAACGTACATATGGCTTACCATCTCCATGAATAATGTATTCTGTTTGATATATATATATAATAAAGATTATTATAATAGAAATATACTAGATATACATGATATTCATATCATGGTTTACATTCCACAATCATGTTATATGTATAAGGAATACTGATATATCAAATGAAGCCACATGTGAATAACAAATCGAATATTCTATCAAGTGAAACCTTAAAATAAGACGGTTTTCAAGAAGTTAATATAAATTCGTAATAAATTTATATATACATATATATATAGTATTAGATATAAGAATATGTATTCCTAAATGATTTAATATATATTTATATTTATTATTTATGTGGTTAGATTGAGTACAATGAGATGCAAGGCTCAAAGTAGGGGGATTTCATCCCACTTTTTATTTATTTGGGATACGTACTATGTGCTTCACTAGTTCTGATTGTGTGGTGTGTGTACGGACCATGATTTTATTATATTTTTATTATAATTTAATTTTTGGGTATTCAAATTTCCATTTTATTATACTTATTTTGCGCGGCTAATTTTTAAAAGTTAACAAATCGGTAAAATGATTTTGTCTCAATTGGTCTTCTTTGAAACTCATGTTTAATTATCAACCTAAATTATTCTTCAAGGTGTATAAAAATACATTAAATATGTTATATAATTAATTTCTTTATTTATATTTCATTTTAAATTTCATGTAATATCATTTTCTTATATGTATAGAACGATCCCACGTAATCAAGTTATAAGTGTTTATTGAAACAATCTCATCTCTTTTTGAGATTGTTTATGTTTATGCTTCATTTGATAGAATATTAGGACCCATATCTCCAAAAAATCATCAATTTAAATCTCCTCTAATTATTAATGGTTATTTCATATATTTTTACCACTTCTGTATATTTATGATTAAAATGTTAGTCAAAAAACATTTATGAAAGACTGATGTTACCCTCTCTTAGGTTGAATATCTATGTTCCTTCAAAGCATAGTTTTCTAAAAAAGTTTTCAATGAATATTTTAGCTTTATAATTTATTTATTAAAATAAATTTTCACTATTTTTTACTTTTACCATTGTTTTAAATGTTATAATCTTGTATCTGTCGGAATGAGGCATTTTTTAACCTTTACCCTAAAAAAGAAATGTCATTTTTATGTTGTATGTCATGTAAGAATTTATCTGCCATCAATCCATTGAAGCCTTATTTTCATGTTTAATAGTTAATTTTTAAACAATTTTTTATAAAATATATTTTCATGGAGATTGGTTTTTAATATATTTTCAAGCATTTTTATATTTTTTCAATGTAATTTTAATGAAATTGTTTTCAAATTTTTTATCAATATTTAAAAAAAATTCAATGTATATTCAATAAAAAAGGATTTTTTTTAAATTTATTAAATATTATTTTATATTTCATTTAAATGATTTCAATAATGAATATCAATTCATCTTTATATGTTTTCATGTTGTATTGTATAAAAATGATATCTCAAATGGATTTATGTATTAAAAATTATTTTTCAAATAAGAAAAGATATTTTACATATGAAATGTTTTTGAATGATATTTATAAATTATTTTCAATCTTTGATTATATCCTTTGATGTTTCTCATGACCTTCTAGGAAATGATCTAAAGGTTCCATTCATGTTTTTCTTATGAATAATTTATTATTAAGGGCATGTTCTTCAAGAAACATGTTTCTATTCTACGGGTTATATGATTATGAAATACATTTCCCTTCCATAGGTCATATGTTTATAAAATCATTTTCTCTTTCACAAGTTATTATTTTGATGAAATTATGTTGAAACATATATTTTTCCACATGTTATGATGTTATTCTATATTTCTAATCCAAATTTCAATTCATGGGACATGACATGATTTCTTTTTATTTTTTGACACATGTATGCATGATTTCATTAAGAGAGAGATGAGACCTATATCTCCCTCCAATATATTGGGCTGAGATTTGTATCTCATCAGAAATACATGGCTAAAATGATAGAGGATCATGGTTCGGTATTACAGGGCTTGAACGAGAAAGGATATCTTTTTAATGTAACAAGGCTAGAACAAGAAGTGAACTCAGTTCACTAATATAGGGCTATAATGGGGGTTTACCAAGTTCAAAAAAAATATTTTAATGTAATGGGGGTTTACGAATTTAATTAATTAGAATATTAATTTAATATTTTGTTGGAATTAATGTCGAGGATACTATGGAATTAATATTATATTTTTATATGTTTTCCATATATCCAAGTTTTTTATTCCAATTTTATTCCATCAATGATTCCGGTATTTATTTCCTCATGATTAATGTCTAATAAACTATCATGATTTATGCCACAATTCATTTTAATGATATTTGATATGTAGGGTATAGTCTTTTAATGTTATGATCACATACTCATATCCACATGCTAATTTTTTTCTTTAGATTTCTCCATTGTTTACAATTACTATGCATCTAAGGTCAACCAAATTTCTGTTTCCTTCCCCATGTTATTAAGGTATCTATAATTTATTTATTTTCTCTATTAATTTTGAACTTCGTTAACAACCTTGTTGTTGATAATGTATCTCACTTATGTACTGGGGTTTATGTTTCAATGATTCCAATGTCATTCAACTAATATGATCATTGTGTGTCTATTTGTATAATGTTTAATGTATTCCGAAAAAGTTAAGTATAATTTAATAATTTCAAGAATACCATTGTTATTGGTTGTATTAGAGTGATGGATTAGTTTACCATTGGAATATAGGATAAAAAAACATTAGTGAGAACTCTAAGGACATGTCTATAAATATGTATTAGGATAAGAAAACGTTTAGGAAATGTTCCTATAATTTTGTTAAAGATTTAAATGAGTGTATTCCTATCAATAATCCCTAAATGGATAGTACATGTGGATGTGTCACTATCATAGATGTACCTAGGTGTAAAAACTCCAATAATATGTTCTGAGCACGACTTGGGGTAATCTAGTATAGAAAAATGGTCCTTGTTATACACTTAGTTTAACACTCCAAAGGGATATTATTTAGAAATTAAAAAACTCATCATAAACCATTATTATTGATTGAAATATAAGTTTGTTGTTAGTGACATAGGATAATTTATAGGTTTCATAGACCAACGATGGGGAAAAAACAAAGACATCATAGAAGTGACTTTTCAAGATTATATGGTTCATCATTATGATAATTATTTCATACTCTATGATTTATGTTTTATTCAATGGTGGGAACCAGAGGGAAATGGATTAACGTTAAATATGAGGGATGATTCTTTTTGATGGGATTTCAAGGGGGTTGATCACTGGAGTGAAGGATGTTGTGATAATGCCTAAACAGTTTTTTAGGAAAATGATAAACAATGTGTACCTTAACCGACTCTCAAACTCACCAAGGAAGAGAATGAAGGTATTAATTGAGTGTTCGGGTAATGTACACCATGGATTATAACATATTTGGTTTTATTTGGGCCTAAAATGTGGAAGGAAACACCAAATTGAATTTCTTAAAGGAACATGTATATTTTTTTATTGTAGAAAATAAGGAAATGAATCATGTTACTAAAATAGAAAAATAAAGAGTTTAGTTAAAGAAATTTATGGGAATAATGGCTTCTTTATGTAATCATAGATGGTTAAGTGTTTTTTAAGTGTGGAGTAAATTTTCATTATGAAACTAAATGTCCCAAGATGAAATCTCCTAATGGGAATCAATAAGTTAATGTGAATAATGGTTACATTTATAATAATGAATATACTACATATTAAATTTGAAAGGAAATATGTATTGTATCCTTGTCAATGTCATAAATATGAAGTAAAATAATCAAACATTTTATATATTTGGAATGAAAAATTGTTTTATATGAATGATTAAATATACAAGTATTGTTTTCCTTCTATTTTTCGTTAAGGATATTAAAGTTTATATTAAATTTTTGCAATGGAATGAAAAAGTGATTCAATGTCAAGGAGATATTTTGTCATAGGGAAGAACAACCTTAATATGTTACAGAGGGTAAGATAATATTCTTAAAAATGATATGGTGGATATGAACAAGTACCTTGGACAATATAAATTACCATAGAGCTGATAAAGGATTAGTTTAAAAGTTATTCTATGTTATAATGGAAGAAGATTAAAACTACAAGGATTAAGGATTATATATAGTAACAATTGGAATATGGAATCATTATTTTTTTACAAATTTATTTATGGTAATTCATGTTATTAACATATTAGAGAGAATATATTATGAGGGTATTCAGATGTTTTGATTGTGACAAGCAAGAAATATTTTTGGGATATATGGGTGATCAATGTTATGTTCATTTCATGAACTTAATGATACAATTTTGGGATTTTAATATTTCTGAAGGGTAATAATGATAAAAATTTATACATATTTTTTGATAAAAATTAGATAATGCCAATAAGATTAAAGTGTTTTCTCTCTATATGAGGATTTATGCCTATTGGATAGCCTTTAGGAAATACTTTTTGTTTATGATAATTGATGGAATATCCTAGATCGGTTGAAATGTTAGTATTTTAGGAATAAAAAATACTCCTTATTTTTTAGTGAAAGAGGTGAATGGGATCAATGAACAAACAAGGGGTAATGTTGTTCTAAAATAATGCAAGTATAACATTTCATTAAATTTCTTAAACTTTATAAATATATATCTTGAATCCATAGAATTGTGGCTATATTCCTATATTTCTGAGGGATCAGATGGTCCTGTAGGTCATCATAGATATATGGCTGTGTTATTTTTAGCATTATCATGATCTTGTTCTCTATAACTCCCAATTAGAACATGATGGTATGATTTTTCTCCCATTTTCATGTTTTCACATACAACATATGTTCTCTTATGTGGAAATATCATTATGAGATAATTTATGTAAATTTTCTGTTTTTAAATTTCTATTTTAAAAGGATATTTTCATGTTCATTTTTATTATTTGTGTTTTTATGAAAGGAAATACCATGTATTTAACCATTTATTTCCCAGATGTTTTTCGAAGTTGAAATTAACTTCAAGAGGAAAGAAGTAACACGCCAAGATTTTTTGAATTATTTTATCAGAATTAATTTAATAATTTTTATATATTTTATTTCAAGGAACACTGAAAAAATATTATTATATATTGAATCACTATTTCTGTCTTAAATTCACTATAAGCAACATGATTTCTATTTATCTCTATAGGGAACACCGACGTCAGCTTTTGTTACATGCATGAATGAATTTTTTTAAATAGATGTTTTACTGTTAATTTTTACAATTTGGATATATATTAAAGGATATCCCAAGTATTTAACCATTTATTTCGCATACAAATATTGAGGGGGATATTAATTTTAAGGGGGTTGAATGTAACAACCTATAATTTTTTGAATTGTTTTTTTAATTACATTAATCATTTTGATAATTTTATTTTCACGTAACACTATAAATAATTTATTTTATATTAAAGTATTATGACTGTCTTACATCCACTACACACAATATAAATTATAGATATATCTATATGGAATTAAAATGTTAGATTATGATTCCTGCAACTAAGTCTTTTCTAGATGGATTGCGTAACAAGCAATAGATATAGTTGTTAATCAATAATATATTTTTAAAAATATATTATAATATAAATAACTTAGTCATTAAATTAAATTTTATGAATTTTATTAACTAACTCATGTAAATATATGTTTTCAAAAAAATTAAAATGAATTAATTAATTATGATTTTTTTAGAAATTACTTTAAGAACTAATGGAATATAATTTGTGTATTCTTATAAGAAACTATTATTGTTCACTCAATGTTATTTTAATAATAATAAATTAAATTAATTATAACTAGTAAGTACTATTTATGTAATATATATGTTATATATATGTGTCATTTTTTAAATATTAATCAAATTTTTTATATTAGCATATGATTGGAATAAAACCAATTTAACACATATGTGTCAATATTTTTATTAAGGAAGTTTTTCTGACCATTTAATGGAGAAAAAATTTTAATTACATTTTAAGGAAATTTAATAAACTAAAATTATCAAAATAAACTTCATATTTCTATATGAAACATAAAAATAAGGTTCAGATATGTTTTTTGTATTTTTCTATAAGGGTTATTATAATTTGTTTTTAAAAATACTCGATTTTAACACAAAATATATTTCTCATCTACTTTGTTTATAAGGTTGAATTATATTTGAAATCTATTTCAATGTTTAATTATATAATATTTTTATTAATAAATTCAATTTAGTTCATTAGATTCAATTTTATTTTGAAATTGATGAGAAAAACATAGGAAGAATTAAAACCTTTATATTTTAAAAACCCAGAATTCACACCCGATTATGGGATTATATTTAAATTAATTTCAATCGACTATTTTATTTAAATTTTGTAAAATAGATTCCATATCCTTCATCAAAAAAATTATAATTTTTAATAAGTTCAATTTAGTTTTTTACCAAAAACATTAGAGAAGTAATTGAGAATAATTACATTGATTAAGGTTAAATTATTATTAACTAAGGGCTAAACATTAAATTTAAGACCCAAAATGACCTATACACTTTTCATAATGAAATTTTCTGGCCATATATAGATCCTATAAACTCTTTTATTAACATATAACCATTTTTTACCACATGAAAAAATACATGGTTGCTGGTCCATTCTTTAAAAATATTACAAGAGATCCCACTCCCCCTATATTATAAAAGGAATCCCCTCCTCCCACTACCTCGAAGATCTCAAGACACTTTTTATAGACCATTAATCTACCCAATAATCCCCTCAGAATCCCTAACTTCCTCATTTAATCCTTTTATGGGTATAAATCATTCCATGGAAACCATTTTGTGCCAACCAAATTGAGTTACCCGATTAAGAGGTAACACCCTCCCCCATACTATTTTTTTAATTCTCCACTCCATCAAATATTCATATTCCATATTGATATAATAATAGAAATATTCAATAGATACAATTATGGTGTTATGTTAATATTTATACATTCAATTTTTCACAAATCTATCTAATGGTTAACGAATACACTGGTTACGTCTAGGCAGACTACCACATCTCTAAACGATGATTGTTCAATTTTCTATAACAGCCTCTCATAATTCGAATTATGATGGAAAATATTTTTATAAATTTTATATAAAATATTTAATATGTTTCTAATCTTATATAATTATTATATGGCACACTTCATTATAATGTACATTTTGTGTTAATATGATAATATTTTTCAGGTAGTGTGGACTACCTCCCCATCAAAGAGATGTGATTCATTTATACACTACATGAAATATCATAAGGATTGATTTAGATAATATATATGATATATATGATATAATAAATCAATTTTACTATATATATATATATATATGAATTTTACTTTCTTTCTTTTAAAATGATAATTTAATGAAAATAACATTAATATGTATGTATGACTTACCATCTCAATGAATGGTGTATTCCATTTGATACTAATATGTTATAAAAATTATTATAATAAAAAGATATTGGATATACATTATTTTTTTATTTTTTTAATTTTGGAATCATGATTTATTTATAAGAACCAATGATATAACAAATTAATAAAATGCAAAGAACAAAGAGAATATTATCCAAAGTGAGTCCTTAATATAGGATGGTTAACAAAAAGGTAATATAAGTTTGTAATAAATACATATAAGGAATTATATATAACAATATGGTTCTTAAAAATATATATATTAAATTTATATTTATTATACAAGTGGTTTTAATGTGTTAAACAGTAGTCAAGATTCAATTTATTGGGATTTCATCTCACCTTTTATTTTCGTGAGGTATGTGCTATGTTCGCCACTATTTCCTTCCGTGTGGTGTATGTAATTCACCTGAATGTATTCTATTTGTATTTTAATGAAATTTATGGGTGTTCAAACTTCTATTTAATTATACTTATTTAATGGTGTTTATGTTTGAAGAGTTATCAAATCGATTAAGTAGTTTATCTCAATTTTCCTTTCTTGAGGATTATGTTTTCTTATAAACCTAAATTCTTTTTCAAGGTATTTATAATTCTATTTTACATGTTATATATTGAATTCAATTATTTTAATGATATTTTATGTTTAAATTATTCTCTTTTTCTCACATTGAGAGTATGATCCAATGTTATAATGTTGTAAGATTTTATCAAAACAATATCATCTCTCTTAAAAAATTAATGATATCGTTCATGAAATATTATGAGACATCATTCAATAAAATGACCTAATTTTCTTACCTACTGTTTATTAATTACTTATTAATATATTGGTATAATTTATTCAACTCTTTGGAACAATAGATTATTATGAAAGTGTTTTTATAAAATCCCATTTTTACCATATCATTAGTCAGAAATTTATGTTCTTTTAAAATTGTGTTTTATAAAAAGGGTTTTCAAGAATAAGAACCTTTATACTTTAATAAAAACAATACATTTTTATCCTTTTTACCTTTTTTCAAAGAAATATAATTGTCTCGTTCTGAATGAGGAATTTTATAACCTTCAAAATTAAAATTAAATGTTCTTTTTACCATGTACGACATGTATAGATTTATTAACTGTCAATACTTTGAATCATTATTTTCATGTTTAAAGGTTAATTATTAAATGAATGATTTGAAAATATTTTTTCACGGAAAATGGTTTTATAAATGTTTTAATTCATTATATATTAGTTTAAAAATTAATTTCAATCAAATGTTTTTTAATATCAATATAATGTATTGTTCAAAAAAATTCACTATTTTTTCAATGAAAAATGTTTGTTTAAATGTTCTGAATTTTATTTTTTATGTTTTCCAAAATAAAGTCATTTAAAAAATTTTTATTGTAATATATAATTTTACAAAGTATTTTATATGAAATTAAATATTAAAATGGTATTATAAATTAAAAATCAATTTTTAAAGAAGGAAGGTTATTTTCCTCAATAAATATATATGAATGATATTTAAAAATTATTTTCCATCAACGATGACATCTATTGGTTTTAATATTTACCTAATAAAAATAATCTTAAGAAATCATTCATATCCTTTCTTTGAATGTGTAATTTTTAATGTCATGGTCATCATTAAATTAGTTTCTCTTCTATAGGTTATATGATTATTAAATATATTTCCCTTCTAGAGGTTATATGTTAATGAAATATGTTTTTCATTCACGAGATATTATTTTGATGAAATTATTATAAAACCTTCCATTTTTCACATGTTATGATATGATTACATGTTTATAATATTCATTTTATTTCATGGTTATGTAATGATTATTTATGATTTTGTGGCACATATATGCCTGATTTCATTATTAGATGGGTGGGACCTATATCTCTCACAACTACATTGGGTAATGATTTATATCTCATGTGATAGGAATTGATCGATTGATAAAGAATCTATGTTTAGTATTACATGGATAGAACGAGAAAGGATCTCATATCAGTACTACAGGGATGGATTGAGAAATGAACTCGATTTAGTAATAAAGGAATGGAATGAGGGTTTACCCAATAAAGAAAAACAGGGTGTGGGTGGGGGTTTAACTGGTTTAGTAGAAGAATTATTCCACTAATATGTTATTGGCAGAGATGCCATGTCTATAATGGAAATATTATTGTGTTTTTATGTGTCTTAAAAAAATCTATTTTTTATTCCTATGTTATTCATTCGTATATTATGTTGTATATATCTCAATGAATCATATCATATGAATTTTCATGCTTCTGTTATTATAACTGTTTATGATATTTGATATGTACGGTATGATCATTTAATTTTTTTATCACATTTTCTTACCACAATACTCATGATTATTCGTACATGGTT
This sequence comes from Viscum album, assembly GCA_963277665.1. NCBI lineage: Eukaryota > Viridiplantae > Streptophyta > Magnoliopsida > Santalales > Viscaceae > Viscum > Viscum album. The sequence goes on along the minus strand of OY728150.1, from coordinate 2,042,564,984 downwards.
CAATTATTCACCCATATCGAGCATCTAATCTCACCCCTTATTATGATTCCTTTATCAGGTTATGATGATTTAAATTATGTTTGATTTGTCTATAAAGGGATCTAATACTAAAAACCTAAGTGTGAGAAAATATATATATCATTGTGTGTGAGTGTTTATGTTTCCAATTTTCTAAAGGCACTAAACTAATATGGGTTTTGGGTACCTATTTGTATAATATTTCAGGTATTCCACAAAAGGGATATAATTTGGATGTATGTCAAGAACATGGTCGATATAGAAACCATAATAAAAAATAAAATTCTAGTGGATGAGAAAAATTATGTTTAATATTTGAACATATATAACATAAACCCCATTTTTAGAAAAAGTCTATTTTTAAACATGGAAATTATTATTAGGATAAAATTATGAATTTTATTTATTTACAAGAAATTATTTTATTTATTATAAATATAAAAGATTTAAGTATCTATAAAGAATGAAAAAATGTAATTCCACCTTGAGAGAATATAAACAAAATATAAATATGAAAAAAATACATTCATTTGGATTAGACATTAGTTATGCTTTCATAATAAATAACATGAGTTTTATAAATTCAACATTTTATTTTTAATTTAATTAGATTACACTATAAATATGTTTGTCGATTTAAATAATGTTTATTATATTTTTATAGTATCATAAAATTTATTTTATAACTAAAAAAAATATTTCTCATTATTCATTTAAAAATAAATTATTTCATAAAAATATCAAAAATTAATCATAATATAAAACAATTATAATGAATTAAACAAATATGTTTATTCTATTGAAAGGAAATAATAAAATTCATTTATCTATAAGAACATATGATTTAAAAAAACAAACTATTTTTCTTCTTATTTCATACAAATTAATAATTATATTTATATTAATATATTTTTCATATCACTAATAATAATAATATATATATAGTTACATAAATGAAAATGCATAAAATTAAAACATGAGAAAAAAATAAATATATAAGCAGTAATGAATTTTATTATTATTAATTTATAAAAATTTAATATTATTAATTCATTATCTGTAATATTTATCTTTATGTTTTCACTGACATTAAATATGTGAAATTCATAGAATTATTGGGATATATAAACAAATTATGAAATTGAAAATTTCATGTATATATCATCTTAATTCCAAGCACTGTAACCCCTCAAGAACCACAAGTCCTAAAGAAAATATTTGATCTAGTGGACGTCACATATAGTGATTCTAGTAATTAGGTTCTCATGGAAATTTTTCAAGGCTGGAACTTCTCCCTCAAATGATTCAGTTCATACCTTAATTATATGTGTTTTTCATAGGTCTGGCTAGGGATTTCACTTCCTCTCCCATCATAGAAAAATGATCATCAAATAGAAGAGGAAAACTTCTTATAACTTTTTATTATACATTATTTATTTATTTTTCAATATGAAATAATCGTAATATACTTTCTTGAAAAATTAGTGTGTTCTAATATTCATACTTATAAATTTAATTTTATTTAAGATCTACAATATTCCTTTTTTTGATTTATTTTCATCAAAAGCATTCATTTATTTAATTTTGTAAAGGTAATATATAATTTAAAATGTCATTGTGTTATGTTATTCCAAATTATGAAATCTATGCCTGAACAAATTTAGTAATCATATAATAATAAAATTAGTTAAATGTTTATAAAGATAGTCATACCTCCAAATATAGTTTCACATGAGGTCTTTACCTTTATATGATAATTACGATAAATAAAGACATCTTATCCATCCATAATGCATCATATAACTTTATTTTAACTTTAAATATGTTTTCCTTTATACCATTATTTTCCACACATGAAGCATATCTATCTTATTTTGGGAAATTCATTATGATACATCTTCACATATTTTTTACAATTAAGAAATCGATTCTTATTCCCATAGTTACATATTTAAACAAAATATTGAAGAAATGTAAACCATATCATTTCTTGTAATTTTTTCATTTTTTCCACGTATTATTTTCTTTATCATAATTTGGTATAACATTTGTTCATAGTGGGATTATTTTTTATTTCACATCATACCACATATGGTTGGCCATTTATACAATCAATGTATTTTCAATTTCATATATTATTATTGAGTTTCCATTGAGATTAATCTATTACCTATATATATAAATTTATAGGGTTGGGAATTCAAAAATACAATAATCATGAAAAAGTAATACACAAAAAAAATATTTATAAATGATGTGTACTCTCTATCTTATGAATGTGTGAGTTCTAATCATGGTTATCCATGGACATTACCATTTTAAATGCTTCATCCAGTATATTTAGAATCCTATATAATGGTTCTTATTGTGTATAATAGTCATCCATATAATATTGGATGATTGTTTCAATCATTGGGGGATACTAGGCTGTGTTAGCATCCACTATGAGAAGTTCAAGTACACACCCAATGAAATGTTTTAGTTTTATTTACACATGGAAAACCATTAACAAATCATTCCTTCACTGGATTGTATATATATATATATATATAGATATAATTTTATTGCATTCACACAATCTATACCTCATAAATTATTTAGGATGATTTCGTACATTTAATATTATCCCTACTATATTCACTAATATTTTATATTAGTAATAACTAAAAATAATCAAGATACTTTATAATATATATTATACCAAAAATATTTTAAATTATGTCGACCATTAGTCCATCTTAACACTTATCATATACATCATATAATCACTTATGATTCAATTTTTATCTTCATCAGGTATACTCCACAGATATGTTCATATTTTGAAAATATAACCTAAAAATGATGAATATAAATCATTATATTGAGCCTAAATTCTTTCTAAATTATGAAAAAAATAAAAACATTCATTAATTCAAATGTTTGTTCTGGAAACACATACTCTTTGAATATAGTGTGAATAATCACATACATTGCATATCAGCTTTTAAAATAACTAATTTGAAATAACCATAACCATTCATTGTTAAAAGAACAATAATGAATATTGAGTAACTTTTTAAATATTTTCCTTAAAATAATATTTTTATATATAGTTTTTAACTAATTTTCATCTATATAAATTTAAATCATACATATATGATGAACTTTAATTACATTATTCAATGAGAACCTGATTCTGAAATAATTCATTGATATTTATTACAGAATTCATGAAACCTGATTACCTTATATACATATAATATACCCCACATCTCTTTAATATAACGAGGAAAAATAAATAATAGTTTGATCAGATGATCTATAATGGATAACATAGATCGAGATATGTCATAAAATAATCATGGATGGAGTAATATAGAATTAATAATTAGAAGTAAAATAATTTCATATAACTGATCTCTTGTTCATGAACTAAGTCCTTAAAAAAATATAAAAGACCCATGTATAATAATAAATGATTTCATTGTTAAGGAATACATAATTTCATAATTCATAAATAAAATCCTCAAGTCTATGTATCATAAAATTGTAAATATACTCAAAAGGAATTGTGCAACTAAATTATAAATAATTGGGTAGACATGTAATAATTACCCATGATTGTTTGTATCATGATAATAATTGATTCATAGAGGGGTTATTATGGGATCCACCAAAAATATGATATGTCTAATGAATTAACCATTTGATATAAATGAATAATTATACATTAAATAATAAAAATTCAATAGTGATCAACATATATCCATATTCAAATAATAAATATAAATGATACTGATAATATCCTCAGCAAATACATGGAATAACATGATCATCAACCATCCATAGTATGATTTTTGATTTTATAAATAGGTCATATACTTTTATTAATAAATGAAAACTATGGATGTAAACAAAGATGAAAAATATCATTTTTATTTCATCAAATAAAACATAGAAAAAATTAGGGGAAATAAAACTATTAATTTATATTTTTTCAAAAAATTATATTTCTATTGAAAACTATTATAAAACATGGAATGAAAGATCGCTGAGTAAAATATAACACATATAAATAAATTATAAATAAATTTCAAAATACAATTTTAATAGTATTATAAAAGATGAATCTTTTTTTCACTTATAAAATCTTATTTTAATTGGTTTTTATGATAAAAATTCCAAACACTTTTTGGAAAAAACTCTCAACAATGTGGCCTTCAAAATGAAATAATTATTTTGTGGGTCGAAAATTATATAATTGTGGTAGTACATAATAACCATTTTTATATTTCAAAACAGTATTGTTGAAAACCATTATTATTAAAGGGATATAATTCTTTTAAAAAATTATAATGAGAAAAATGAATGTGAAAATAAAGAATACATATTCTGTTTTCAAATAACAATGGGAAATTATTAGGCAACAAAAATATACAAAAGGAATAGAATATTAATATTTTAGAGGATAAAAATATTCTTATCAACACCATAATTTTAATATAAATAAGTAATCTATGAATGTGATTTGAATTCATTCCATTCTCCCCTAAGAAAAAGTGAAAAACCATATAAAAATTTATTGTGATGAAATTAGTGTAGAATAATTATATTTCTCACAGACATTTATAACTCAATGAATTGGGTTTTGGTTATAAAAACCCATTCTGGAAGAGTTAATTTATATTTAAAAATCAAATGAAAAAATAAATTTATTTGGATGTGCAAATACATTAAATTTCAATAAAGGTATAAAATTTATATTCATTGGGGAAAATATAAACCATACAAAATAATATTAGTTCTGAATATTATATATATCTCATAGAATTAAAATTTTGACGAGAAATATCTTATTATTTTGGTTAAAATGGAATAAATGTACTCTAATGGAAGATTTCAAGAAAAGTGTTTCTAGTCGCATGAATGAAATTTTATAAATAATAATTTAATAAAAATAAGAAATTATAAAACTGTATAAATGAGTAATAATTCATAATAAGAAAACATTCTTTATTAATGTATAATTAGAATCACAAAAATTATTAACATCCCAAAATTTAATGTGGTAATCATTCAAATTGGAGTTTATTATAATTAACTATAAATTCAAAAAAAGGATTTTGGTTAAATTATTATATACATTAATAGGATAAAATATATCACTTAGATGAATGTGGTTTAAGATAAATAATGATAACATAAATATTATAAATTAATATATAATAATTTCTTACAGTGATTTTTAGTTTCCGAAAAGGATCATAAATATCGTTTATAAAAAACGATGCTAATAACTATTTCTAAAACCTTATTAATCCATATAAATTTTTTATATTTTTTATAATCATTTATAATAAATTTATTAGTTACTTACCAAATATTATAATTATTGAATATTGTAATTGTGATCATGTAATACATGTTTTATAATATTCACATCTAAACTCATTCATTGATATTAATTTCCATATTCATATGTTTTGAAAATATAATAAAAATAAATTTTAATCGTTATTTATAAATCACATAGTTCATTTTGGGGGAGATATGGATATGGTTCATATGATAGATATACCTGATGAGCATGCTTATGGTAATTTATTAAAAATAATTCTTAATTTCATAATGATCATCAATAGTTATATCATATGTCACATTCCAGAATCATGGATTTTTTGAATAATTTATAACATATATATTGATTTTCTTGAAGAACTAGTTTTTTAAATATGTAATGAAAAATATAACACATCTCTTGTTAAAGAGAGAATCTATACATACATATGGAAAATGTTTACTTTTCCAAAAAAACATAATAATGATGGAAATTGATTTTTTTATTTATAAAGATAGAAATTTTATAAATACTATATTAATAAATTTAACAACTTTATTTAACGGTATATCTAATGTGGGGATGGAAAATGAAACATGTTGCATCATTGATTTACTAGTCCACACATATGAAGAAACAATGTTATAAATTTTATATTGTTAAATTATAAATATAGATAGTTATTTTTACAAAAAACATTAAACATATCTGTATAAAAATTATAGTATATTTATCATTTTTAATATATATAATAGGTTTTATGAGAGAAAAATATTTAAGGAAAATATGACGTGCTGCATAGTACTAATGTTTATAATTTGATCTTTTAATTCATTTATTTATTTGAATTTGAGAAGTAGGAAATGTTATTTTGACTAATATATTAATGATGTGAAAGATAATTCAATGGGATATAAATTTAAATATTTTATATCTATCATATAATTATTATAATTTCTTCAAAGGGGTAGTGGAAGGCCCCATTTCTAATAGAAGTAAATTAAAATTTATTAAATATTAACTATTTATATAAATGTAACAAATGCTTCACCTGGAATGTGGTATTATAGGTGGTCAGTAATAGAGAGATGATAAATTTTTTTCAATATAGATCTCACTCACTAATTAGGAAACATTTTTTATGTTAACATTCAATTTATATTATCTTAATTTGTCTCCACCTTAATTTACCTCTAACGTTGTAACTATATTTTTTAATTTTTATTACATTATTATTAATAAAAAAAGATAATCCTCTTATCACTATATATTGTATTATTGACATACAATATTTGTAAAATTTAATAAAAAAATTATAAATATGAGATGAATATATTTTAATTTTATCTCCCAAATCTTGAATTGTTTTAAGGTTTAAATTGTTTCAAAAAATATGCATATATAAAAATTACTAAAGCTTTTGATTTATAGGATGTTAAATTATTTATTATTAAAAATAAGTGTCCAGTACATTTAAAAAGAGAAAACCATAATTTTATCATGTGAAAATTAAATTCAAATAGAAAGATAAATAACATAATTTATTATGAAATAATATTATGTAATTTTTCAAAATCTAAACCCAGATATTAAAAAATTCATCTTATTATTGGTATGTTCCCAGTTTTACTCTTTAATTATATGGTTTTCCATGAGTATGGTTTTATGTGTATTATTATAATTTAATAAATTCTATGTTATAGGTAGAATGTTTATTTTTCACTATTCTCTAATAAATAATAATTTTCACAAATATAACTGAAATTGTCCCAAGATATTATTTTTATTATGAATCAATAAATGATTTTTTATATAATTAAACACAAAAATTAATTATTATTAATTTAAATTGAATCATAATGAATTTTATTTATAGGAAAATGTATTTTCAAACTATTACCATTATTTTTCTTGTTTCCTAACAGTTACTAATTAAATTAATATTAATAAATCATTCATATAAAAAATATTTTATTTTTAGTTTCAAAAAATAAAACAAATAAAATATAAATTTTATTAAATAAATAATTATGAATAAAACATTCTTTTTATTTATTTAGATGCACTAATTGTATATTATTGAGACATTAATATTAAAAAAATACTCTTTTTTCATTAATAGTCGAAATATGAAACATATGAAATAGTATTTATGTATAAATTATTTATTACATAGATAATTATATATTTATATCATCTTATATTCAATTTACATATCCCTTCATGATATCATCATAAAACCAAAGCATAAGAACAGATGAATTTGTAGTCAATAATGGTAATTTTTCAGGGTGGATCATGTAGAAAATTCCAGGTTGTGGAAGATTTCTCAAATATGATTCCACTAAGACAATAATTATTTTAATTTATGATTCACATTTATTAAGTAAATCTCTAGAATCAGTACATCTATTATATGCCCATAAAAATGAGAATCATAAGGAATACTATATATCGGTGACCCCATATCTTCAACATTTTGAAATGATTTTTATAATGTTAATTCTATTAATACTAGCTGAGTTAATTACTGTGATGTAATTTATTTATTAAATAATTTTACATTTTTAATTCATTGCCGTTTTTTGGTTTTTTTATTAAAAAATACCAAACATATTAGTTTTAAAAGAAATATATAACTCAAAATCCTGCTCTATTACTGCATCTAGACCTATGGAGTCTACGTGGTTTTCGTAAACATTCATGAAAACCATGTCCCTATATTTATTTGTCAATTATACATCCATGACATGTAACTTCATTCAAAATAACTGTAAACATCTAATAAATCATAAATACCATAAATCTAAATGAACATAAACCAAGAATGAGAAGTGAATAATTGACTCAAAAGGGTCTTGGGTTTTAAAATATGGACCTATACTTTTAATATCCCCCATAGAATTATTTGAAAATTATTCACTATATAAACTCACCCAAGTTTCCCACTTTAGTTAGATAGTTACTTATATTGATGTCACCTATATATTCTTCAAAACATAGTGGGTGTAGTCATCATCGAGAAGTGTTCATATTTCTTGACTCATGGAAAATCAAAATTTTATATTATTATAAATTTGACTTAACTCTTTCATAGTCCAATGGTTCAAGATCCATCATGAATTTTCATTTCTCCTTTTTTATACTTTAGATTATTTTGCACTTTAATAATCACACCGAATATATACTTATTTGGATAAATCATTGAGGACTCCCACTCTCTTTCAAGAATCCCACAATTTTTGAACTGTTCGTTAATCTCATCTACTAGTTCATGATTTTTGATATCAAACCCATGTAGTTATTCAACCCATTAAGTGCTAATATTTTTTGAGTTTGACATATCAAAACCCCGATTTAATTTTTTCTTAATAGGGAAAGAGGGAGACTGTTGATATAAAAATATAATTATCTATAAGTCATGGACTCATAATGTATCCTCCTGCTACCATCAATATAATTCAGATCATTTATTTATTCAATGGGTAGTCACTCTGCATGAATTGATTCCACCAAGTGAGGTTGACTCATAGAAAAATGTGGATACTGGTTGAATGGTAATTTTGGTTGATTAATGATCAAATAAAATTCACTAGACATTCTTATATTGAATAACATAATAAATTAAACATCTCTGTAATAAGAAACAAATAACATTTCGGTGAGGATGAAAATAAAAGATTCATGGATTCCCCCATATTTTATTGATTTTACAATATGAAAAGAATGTGGAGTGAGGGTTTTTTCAGACCAAATGATTGGAAGCTAGACACGAGACAATATAGTTTGACTGTTAGAGAGATCTATACTATATTTGGAAACATGAACTTTTTCATACTCTGGGGTGAGGGTGAGATACACCCACTTGTAGAATGTAATTGGAAGGATACCAATCATTCAGATGATGGTTCATAGGGGGAATACTAGAAGAAAACTAAGATGATATGGATACTGAAACTGATAATTGTTCTAATGATTGAAAGGACATATAACTCCAAGAATATTTTCTTTGTTCATCTATTAATAAATGAAATAAGGACCTATAGATTCATATAGATTTCTAAACAATTTTATGAGGTCTAGGTAACAAAATATTACCTTAATTTACAAAGATAACCACTTAAAATATCATATATTAATGGAACCTTTACTAAATGTAAAATTATTTATTGTACAAAAAATCATATGAATAATTTCCTAGAAAAATATGCCCTCTGATTTTCAAGAGGACATGAAATTCTCAATTATGAGGTAGTTGAATCACAATTATATAAGAATATTGATAAAAATTATAAGATGGAACCATTTTCTACAATTCTGATGGGAGATGTTAAGGAATAATTCAACAAAAAAATCCTTATGATGTTCACTTTCACTTTAATGAATATATTCTGGAGGAGCCATTTAATATCGATGATTTAAAGGAAGAATAATCCGGAACGTATGAAACATCATTGTGGATTGGTCTCATGGAAGAGAAATATTTTTGGACTAATAAAAATTTTAATATTTTTTATGTGGAATCAATAAGGGAATGATATGTTTGGAAGAGTACATTCAGAAATATGACATGATGTCCAACCACTTACAAGATATCATAAAAGGCGATATTGAAATTAAGGTAACATCCAAGGGATATTGATTACAATGATTAATGGTTTCCAAATGATTAAAATTTTTATAGAATGACTTTATGATCTTTTATGACATTTTTTATTTCATTGGATTTTTTAAATTCTGTTGGTTTTCCATATTCCCTTAAAATTTCTCTTGAAATAAATAATTTATATTTTATTCATGTATTGAAATTATAAATTTAAAGACTTATATTCCAAAATAATCAAATGGAGGCACTAAATTAGAATGATATAGTCATAGTCTTCCTGCACATACCCCTTGAGACATGACAGCCCAATATCTAATATTCTAGGTTCAAACAAGTAATATAGGGAATTGAAATATAATTTTGTTCTTGAACCAACCCAGGCTTACTATGATTTAAATTCCCAATAAAGAATGTGGAATCACTGAATGCATATTCGCAATCCCCTGGGGATAGCAACATGTCACCAGAAATCGAATCCCACGTTGTGGAAATAATTTTACCCTATAAGTAAATAAATACAATGATAATTAATTGCTATAATATTTTTGCATGATTCATTAATGAATTAGTTGAATTTAAATAATAAATAATTAGATACAAAATAATAATTGACCCAAAAAATAATAACAAGTGTATATATCCAAACACACAAAAATTAAAAAATTAAAATGTAATATATAATCAAAATATACTGGTGAATATCTTTGAGGATAAAAAATTGACATGAATCTCAATGAACAAAATTAAAAAGAAAATAATAACCATGTGACCTCAATGTCACCAGGTAATGTTCAAATAACCTGATCATTGAATGATCCAAAATTAAACATAAATGAAAAAAAGAAACATGGTGCAAAAAAATAGATTAGTGTAATTATGGTGTGTAGTTGGGGTGGTATTTGGGAATCTAACACACCCCAAAATCTATCATGAATCCGATGATTAAACCCATGTGGTGGGAATTTTTTGGTTACTATAGTAGAGTTATAGTTGGTATTGTATCGGTACCATAGTAGCTAAAAAAATTTATTTGATTTGGGCCTTTATCCACAGAGGTAGATCTCTAGACGATCAATGTTAGAAACATGTTAGATGCGGTATTTAATTTAATAATGTTTTTTGGGTGTTTGATGAAGATGTTTTTTTATTTATGAATAATTTTTTATTTTCTTATCATTATTATAAATAAATATAAATTGTATGTTTTTCAGATTATGAAAAGGAAGTATCTGATTGAAATGATCATACATATTTTTCTTATGAAATTCTATCAATGTATGATTTCAGGTTATAATGATTCTATTTGGGTAAAATTGTTTTATAAATCAAATTTTCAAAATTAAGTTTTTTGGAACAAGGTGGGAGGATGTATCTAATTTCTAATGTCTTTCAAGATGTATGACATAACAAAATATGATGATTCTCTTCTATGATAATGGTTCTCAGCATCATAATTTGACTGAAAACATATGATGCATATTCTTTGAGAGAAAGTGGAGAAAAGCCATTTTTGGAAGATATTAAAAAAAATTAAATGTATTTTTATAAGGTTAATGTGTTTTTATAATAGTTTACATGATTATGAACGACCATAATCAGATTTAGTTTTAAGGATAATTGTTTTTTTGTGATGTTATAGGTTTGAAATAAAATTTGATTTATGGGTACATAAGATGGGCAGACCCATTAATCCAATAATTGGATCCATTAAGGCAACATATGTAGAGTTAGATTATATGGAAAAAATTATAAAGGTAAAATTGTTTCCAATGTACAATATACTAATATTTCAAATGGAATGATTTTATGAAATTGATTCATCGAGTGAGAATATAATATGATTAATCTGCTGATATTCTTGAAACCGATAATTCATTGGAGGCTATGATTCATTATATATTTAGTTTAATCAGTCTATTGAGTTCTTGAAAATATGAAGAAATTAAATTAAAAGTTTTATAATTCCTTTAGAATAAGAAACAATGCTTATAAAACAATAGTGGAACAAATTGATTGGTTTGAGAAATGTAATCATACCTATATTATTGGAAAACCGAGGTGATTGTGTAGTGCTCTTATAGTGAAAAATCAGTACTAAAGAGAACAATCATTGAATGAAACTATCATGTAATGAAATCATACAATTGTAGTCAACCATTTGAAATTTGATCAGAGTATCACAAAGATCAATCTATTATTTTTATTATCTTTTTTTGGGTCTAGATAAAATGATTTAGAGTTTGAATTACCAATGCCATTATTTAGTTATCAATCAAATAATCATTGTATAAGAAATTACAAAAGATTGAATTTAAGGAATAAATAACTATTAGAGTCACTTAATCAATAAAGATAAGATAAACATGATTTTATGGAAGATTATTTTTTAAAATAATTGAAGGATAATGTTTTGTTAATATTAGTGAATATTTTAAAAAAAAATTGATGATTTCATAACCCTTGGGAAATGAAAAAATGCTATTTTATTATCTAAATTTATTCAAATGTATGAATTTGGTTGAGTGGGGACACAATTTTAATGTTCCATTCTTCTCTATTATGGGAACACCTATATAAATTGGTTTTTTGGAGAATGTATTTGAAGGGGATGATTTACAGACTAATAAATAGGTAAGGAATTTATGGGTAGAGAATTTTTCATCATAAGAGTTGTTGTATAGAATCACCGAATTAGAAAGAAAATTTCGGAAGAAAAATCATACAAGATTCCATATTAAAAAATTAGTCATTTTTCATGACTGATGAGTCAGACTTGTGTTCATATTGATAAATTAGGTAGGGGAATAAAATTGTGTGATTATGTTATGTTTTTATATAATGTCCATATCAATTTTCCTAGAGAAAACATGGAATTAAAGTGATGAATTTTTTTTAAAAATTAAAAAAGTGGATGTTTTTCAAGTAGCAATGTAGAATGTTCTGAACATTTTTTGATAGTTTATAAATATGTTACAACATATAATTTAAATATTTTGTTCTATAAAGAACACATGAAATATTATATTGAACATAGTGTTACCCATTTATAAGGTTAATTCCTACTTTCTGAATCAACAAAAAATATATTTTTATAGGAATGTGTGGTATTGGGTTATTTTCAATCCTTTTGAAGTACTAGTTACTCATATTGATTAGTGAACCATACAGATATGTCTGTTCCTATGGATGTATGAAAATTTGTTTTCTGGAAATTGATAAATTCCTGAAAGGAGGAGAAGGTCATTTTAAAAGAAAGATAACATAAAAGAATATTATATCAATTATTCGACCCTCCCCTCTATATGTATTAATTGATATTTTTGGTCTTTTTCATTTAATATCATAGCTACATAATTTTTTTTACTACCTTGTTGATGTTTATGAAGAAACAATGATATTGAGAACATTAATTGTTTTAATAGTATGGGTATTCATGTTTTCCATAGAAAAGATTTTTATATATTGAATTATAGAATTAATTCAGATCTTATGTCTTTTCATTATGATTTTTTGGGAGCTACTAAAGATTCATTCCCTCCACTTCCTGAAAATTTTCATCATACATTGGTTGATAAGATAAATATATATAATGATGGAAGAGAAAAAATTCATTAAACTCTTCATTCATTGATCGTGGATTTTATAGAGTGAAGGGTTTTTTACTACTAATGTTATATATGAAAAGCTTATACTTTTAAAAAATTGATATACAAAGGTGAAGAAGAAAAATTAATTAATCTAGAGGTTGATTTAAGAAGATATACAAATTTTGGGGTATTAACATGTTGTTCACTTATTTAAAATTGTTAATGATATTTTTATCCCCATTATATGTCTTTGTGAGAAGAATAAATATTCATGTATTGAATAAACAATATTAAAAATTCATCATTAAAATATTGATTCCAATGTTTTATATTTTCCTCATAAAGATCTCAACACTCTATCTTTTGGGGACCATTATTGAATTTTGATTACATAGTAAATGAGAATATAGAATTTTATGAAATGAAAAGAAAACATTGATTTTGAAATAAGCTTCAAAATTCCAAAAAAGTAAAATCTAATATGATTCCCAATGAAGTATAAGTCGTTGACGTAGACATTGAATCTGAGGTTAGAAAAAATAATGAGTAATTCTTGTACTGGTTTATTAAAAATATAAAAATATGTAAATGGGAAGCACAAAGTGAAGACACCACAATATATTTTTTTTCCTATGGAGACATTGAGAATATTTTTCAAATTTCTATTGAATAAAAGATAAAGAATAATGTGCTAAAGATTATAAAGTCTAGGATGATATTTTGAGAACCATTTTAAAAAAATGAAAATATGTTTCCAGGTGAAAAAATAAAAATTCTGCCAAATCCAAAATAAGAATTCATTCCCTATAAATGATAATGATTATGATAGTTTACTTCAAGATGAAAAAAACTAAACATTTTTAAAAAACCCAATTATTGAAAAATTTGATGATGATTAGTTTTATCATGATAAAAGAATTAGTTTTGAAGAAGAAGAGACACAATTATAATTTTATTAAAAAATAAAGAGTAAATATTGTAGTAGAATTACTGTAAGACATAAAAAAGAAATAAATATGTTTAAAAATGTTATTTCTAAAAAAAATCTTGAATATTTACTTCAATACATATTTATGTGTCAATAATACAGTTATCACATGAAGAAAAATATTCAAAATATTTAATTGTAATGAACACGTTGAAGTGAAGATAAAATTGGGGGATGAAAAATTAGAACTTGTTCAATAAAAGATCTTTATAAGTTATCATGGTGTTTCTTATTTCAAAAATACTATTTGTTAAATTGGTTTATTTTACTATAATTCTAAACCTTAAAATGATCAATAAAATTTATCTACAATGGTTTAGAAAAAGAAATATATTTTTCATATGATTTATAATGTTTATAAAATCATGTATTTATGGACAAAAAAAATTTAGTATTCAAAAGATTTAAATATTACAATTTTATAATTAAATATTTCTTCTAAAAGTTGTTTTATTTTATGATTGAAGAAATATATGTTGAAGAATAAGTTTTTGATTGATGAGAATAATTGTTGATCATAAATAATTCCAAACATGGATAGTAAGAAAGTAGAAATTTCTTTACAACTCCACATAGTATATAAGTTATAGTTAAAATTATTCTTTCTATGGGTACTACTAATATTGTGGTGGATTTTTTCATGCATATAACATGTCTTGATTTTACCAATAACACTTTAATGATCCCTGAAAAAACATAAAAAATGGTTTAGCGAGATTCAATACTCTCAATGAAGGAATTATGAAAATGTTTTTTTTGAAAATCATAAATATATTACAACCATTGAAATCTGTTACAGAAATAAGTGAATATCATATAAATGTTACTAATGAATGTCTTGTTTTTCTACTATAAGTACAATATTTTTATAACACTAAAATGATTGATGTGAAAGAAGATAATGTGATGGTAAAATACCTTTTTGTAGAATCATCCCTTAGTGTTACAAAAATAAAATAAACTTATAGTTTTAATAGTAGATTATATTCTCATATGATAGTATAAAATAATTATTTTAATAATTTTAATTTCATTTAATAATGAATAGTTAAATTTGGAAACGTTGGACCACTCAGAACAATGTGTCTGTAATCCCATATTATTATGGATGAAAAACAAATATCCAAAAAGTCATTATTTGTTGATGGGATGATATCCAAATTTATAGGTGATATAAAACATTTTAAAGAAGTTCATAATGTTGTTTTCATAAAATATATTCTTTATGTGGAAATAGATGGAGAATAAAAAATTGGAAGAAGAGGGGAACATAAAAAGGGTATCTTATTTCAAGTTGGTTATGTACAAAATTCATGTTATTTAATTATGATATAAGAAAATAAGTTTTGCTATAAATTTATGGGGAATAAGTGTAAGAGGAATATGATATTTTTGACCAAGTGATATAGTATTTGTGATATTCCTAATGTGAAATGAAGAAAAAATTGGGATTTTTTCTTTTCACAGAAAGGGAATATTAGAAACTAAAGCCGTAATAATGTTGAAATTCATTCAAACAATCCCTTAAAACATATTCATCATAATTGTTTGGGAATATAATTAAGAAAATAATTATTATTGATATTTTCATCATTTATTTCATTAAATATTATACTCTCATGACATGTATTATTTATTTGAAACATAAATCAGAATAGCTAAAAATGTATATGTGTTTTAGATGAAGAGAAAAAAAAGTAATGTGTACATTCTATAAATTATTTAGAAATAGATAATAGTTGTAAAAATATAAGAAGTCAAATTTTATATTGAAAAAATTTTATTTTTCAAGATTTTAGTGCACCTGACACAACAAAGAATAATGGTTATGCTGAAATAAATAATAGAAGATCATTTGATATGGGATGATAAATATTGATTGAACATGTTATCTCAAATTTATTATAGATTCAGTGGAAGAGTATAGTAGTTTACCTTCATAATTAGTTTTTCTAGAGAATAATTTCATATATGTCTCCTTATTAAAATTTATTCAATGAAATTACAAGTATGAAAAACTTTTTGTTTTTATGGAGTCCACTAATCAAATAGAAAAATGGTTGAAATCTTGGAAAATTTTATCGATGTGGTGGTGATGAGAATTTTCATGGTTATTTAACAAATTCTAGAGGCTATAGATGTTTCAAAGAATAAGCAGGAAATATATTTTATTATTTTTATTTTATTGATCTTAAAAAAGATAAAGAAGATGTTTTACATAAAAATAATGAAAAGGATGTGGGATATTTTTATAGAGTTTTTTTTGGAACAATAATAAAGTAATTAAATTAATAATGATTCAATGTAAATAGAATAATTAGATATTGAATGTTTTTGTTAGGAGGAATGATGTTTTAAATATCCGCCAAGACTATGAAAATAGGTGAAAGTACAATCACCATTGCTGATAAACAACAATATGTGCAATCATGATGATCACAAATGTTTTTTTCACACATATCTTTTTATTAAAAATTTGAGCAAAATTATGTCAGTGATTCTTATGAGAAATAAGAGTGGACTCATGTTGAGAATAATTAGATGGAATATATTGAAATGAATGATATTTTTGAACATTTATATAATCTAAATAATAAATATCATATTGTTATAATGTTATGTTCTAAAAGAAGATGAATTAATATTAGAATGTGATAAGAAAAAAAGATGAATTTTTTCAATTGTAACTCAAAAATTGAGTGTATTAATTTTTAGGATCTTTTTTCTCATGTTTCATGGATTGAAACAAAAACAATATTTCTTTAAATATCTTCAAAAAAATAATATAATCATAAGATGGATATCAATTTACTTTTATCAATGGGGAACATTATGAACATGTTTATATTGAACATTTGTTTTATTTGTGATTAGAAAATATAAAAGGTGGGTATTCAAGATGATGAATTATTTTTATGTGGTAATTAAATAAATAAGATCATATTATTAAAAATTTGATGAATAATTGATGATGATTAGTTTCAAAAAATAAAAACATGAATGTAATATACACATTGAGGAAAATCTAGAAAACATTATCATTAAACTCATCAAGTTGATAATATGGCCTTTTTTTTGAATCATGAAATAAAAATTGAACGGTTATATAAAGAGGTGATGAATTTTATTAGATGTGTGCTCTTAGTGAAGTGAAATGCTTTCTTGGTTTACAAACATAACAAAAGAAGGAATATATTTTCCCATGATAAATATGATAAAGAACTTCTCAAGAAGTATGGAATGGAAAATTTAAAACAATTTAAACACTAATATTGATGGGACATAATGGATAATGAATGGAATTATATTATAATGATTATAGATAATTGATTAGTATTTGTTTTATATGAAATACTAAAGAATAAATATTTTGTATTTTGTTACATAATCTGGAAAATTATAAAGTTCACCAAAAGAATCTCATCGCTTGATTGGAAAACAAATTCTCAAATATATCAATGTCACAACACATTTCTGTATCAAATATATTAGTTCAAAAATTATTTATTTATTAGGTATACAAATGCTAATTGGGAAAATCTATGCATGATATAATATATACATCTTGTGGAGTTTTATATTTTGGGGAATGTGGTGAGAGTTTTCACACTAAAAATAAATATTTTATAACTCTTTTCATGGTTGAATCTGAATATGATTATACTACTCAAGAAGGGTCAAATCATATGTGATTGATTACTAATTTGGAAAACATGCTAATTGATTTGAAGTTACCCATTTTTGGGTTAACATAATCAATTTTATATAAATCTCACTAGAAATATACTGAAATAGTATCATTAAATCAATAATTATAAAAAATATCACATCCTCCTAGAGAATATAGACATGAATGAACCCAATATGGAATATATTCCTATAATTCAACTTGTTTTTGGAATTTTCACAAAGCTATTACAAAAGGAAGATTCTTACACATAGAGGTTGAATTTGGAAATCATGACTCTTTCTATATAATGTTTATATATGTGTTTTTATCCCCTCTCTCATAAAGCATTTGGATATTATTGTCAAGGGGTGGAGAAAATATGTTTCACTATCCTATATATTATATTGGTACAAACCATTAATGGAAGCATGTCTTTATTGGGAGTTATTTGAAAATTTAATATGGGAGTTCAGTGTTTGAGGGTGAAAATTGTTAAAACATTTTGTTGAAGTGGTTTTTGGATAGTTTTTAATAGGATGAATTAATTTGTAAAAGGATATTTGAATGTTTCAAGTTCAATATAAGTATTTAAGTCACTAAATATGGATAAAAAGGTTTTTATTATAATAATTCTTATTAACTATAATGAGTTTTATCATGAAGAATTATAATTATTTATTAAGTATCCATAGATTGTGTTACACTGTTTCAATGATTTATGAATCATGGTTGACTATAAAATAAAAATGGGTAAATTATTAGGACTAATATGGATAAATTATTTGATTGAATGAGTTTTTTTTGGTATATAGAAGAAAATGTTTTCTGCATTGTTTAATGTTTTTTTTCATAATTTTAAACCACCTTGCTTTGAATATTATGGTGATCGGTAAAATGGATAATCATATTAAAAATATTGGAAATAGATTTCATAAGAAATTATATAATAATATATTTTATTTTTCTGAATATTTTTTCATGGTAAAACTATTTTCAAACTCAAATTTCTATAAAAATGTTTTTTGCAATAGAGTAGGAAGATGTATAAGATTCTAAACAGCTCCCCATATGATTTACATAACAGAATATGACAAATATTTTCTATGATAAAATTTATCATCCACATAAAATGAAAAAACGTTTATATCCATGATGTGTGAAATAAAGGGAAAACAACCAATTTTTTAAATGATTAAAAGAAATAATTATCACTAGGGTTTTTTGGGATTTGAATTTTTGCAGTCATATATCATTAGCTTAAGGATCAGAAGATGAAGAAGATGTTTGAAGGATGTGAGTTTGTTTCTACCAGTGACATGTATTTATAAAATTTATTAACCAAAAACTTCATCATATGGGCAGTTCCATCTATCAGTTAGATTGAAGTGGAAAGGCATCAGATGTATAGTACCATTGAAGGTAGAACATCAGACTCCTCAAATTGTATTGGATGGACTATAGTTATTGATTTTAAATGGGAATAATTTAAGAAATGGATTCATTGTGCAAGAAGATATTTTTATTCACTGGATTATCTTTTTGAAAATAATAACTCATTGAATTTTTTTCATTATATTTAAATTTTCATCAATCTGAGGTGTTTTTGAACAAATGAATAAATTTGATGAAATTTGTTCTAATATACGTATATTTTTATATTATGTTTTTCTGAAAATATTTCAAAAAACAAATAGGAATGTGGAATATAATAAAACATATATGATTGGTATTCCTAAATCATAGAGTAGAGCTAATGGAGTGATAAAGCCAAAAAAAATAGAATATTCATTGCAAGAAACTAAAGTATAATGAACTTGTAACATTATAGTCAACCATTATTTGTAGGATCAGAGCATCAGAGTGATCAATCACTCAATTTTTAATAAAAAATTGATCAATATAAAATGGGGTATATTTTTATTATGTGATTTTGAGATTTTATAATCCATCATCTGATATTTTAATTTTTTTTTTGATGAATATCAGTTAGAAAGAACCAATATGGAAAATAAATAAATTTTTACTAGTCTAAAATTATTGGACCCAAGATTTGTTTTTAAATTTGAAAAAGTATGATGTTTTGAGAATATTTTAAAATATTTTAAAAGAATATATATTGTTAATAACTATTTATAAATGGTCATGGGATATTTTTAATTTCCAAATTAATCCATAATTGGTAATTTCATTATGAGGGAAAGGAATTTCCATGTTCCCTCTTTTTCTATTTTTGTAACACCATTATAAATGTTTCAAATAACAAAATACACTCAAAACATTCACATGAATAAAAGGGAGAACAATAGAGTTTTTATTGAGGCTAAATTAGAGGAGGAAAATATTTATTCATGGTTCAATATATTTTATCAAAATAAATATCAAATTAGAATTGTTTCTAATATTAAAAGAAGACTTTATACTAGATTTATGAGTCAAAATGGATTTCAGAATGAGGAATCAAGTAGAGGAATTATATTGAGTGTTCATACTACATTTTCATATGATGTCCAAATAATTTATTCCTACCATCTACTAGGTAATAAAGTGAAGAATAATTTTTTATACAAAATTAAAAAAGTTCCTATTTTTTAAACATCATAGTGACATCTTCTTAATCTATTTGTGAATTTCTCTAAACATGATACAATAACATATTACAAATTTTCATCTCAAAATTAACGTCATCTAATATATTGATAACAATGAAACAAAATTGAAATGGTATTTGGTACTTGTTCAATCTATTAAAAATGATTTTTTCCTTGTGGACTGTGTGGTATTGGTTTATTTACAAACTATGAAGACAACTAGATACTCTGATTGAGTAATAAACCATGTCTATAATTTTTTTCTATTGATGTTTGAATGTTTAGTTTTTAGAAAAGTGATAAATATTTTCTAAGAAGTAATGATTATTATAAAATATTGGGAACATAAATGAAAATGATATCAATGATTCACCCTCTTAGGGATTTCATTAATCTTTTCTGGGGAATTTCTATAATTCCATACAGACACCATTGGACATTGATCTATATGACATCCTGGATACACCAACCCTCCCTGCATTGGTCTATTGGGAAATAATTTCTCTTGGTCAAGAATTTTTCAGTGTTGTGCACAAACATGTAGGCCCCATGTGAAGAATTGGAGAAAGTTGAATCCACTAAATATGAGATAACTATATTAAAAAATACAATGGGTATAGAAATCACCATCAGTACCAAGAAAAATGAATCTCTTCATGGAGAGATGTTAGTATATCATAAATTCATGGGGATGAGGTATGAATAAATCAATTAAACATATACTTGAGTGGGTTTATTCTATCAGTAGTCAGTTCTATGCACATTTTTGTTATGAACTAGGCCTAGTTGAAATTAGACTTTGAGTTAAGTATGGTTTACCTCTCGAAAAGATTAATAAATTTTTTATCCATAAAAATAAAAATATAATGAATTTGTGCTATTATGACAAGACTAGTGTCATTAGGGTATGAATTTAAATAAAATTGGGCAATACTACCCAAGAGTCAATATATTACATATTTTAAAAATTCCCAAAAAATGAATTTTGATATAAAAGTAAAAAATTGGTTTCAATGTTTTGGATAATTCTAACTAATTTATATAATTATAAATTTTTTTTAAATGCCAAAACATGCATTAATGAAGTAATCAAAAACATTATAAATCTAGAATTTTTATAACACTGGTTTTTAATCCTCATGTTAATAAATTATTAATATAAATAAATACAGAACAAAAATAATTAAAATCATCAACTAAATTAATGAATTGAAACAATAATATGTCAAAAATTAAATATATGAAAAGGTATCATAATAATAAAATCAGTGTATGTAATAGTAAATTCCTCAAGTAAAGCAGAACCATGATATAAATGTATGTCGGTATAACATTACATGTTATATCAGTAAGAAATATATTAAATATTAATAAAAATATGTGATGTAAATAAAATATATAATATCATAAATAATTTTTTGAAACTAAAAAGAATCAAGTGAGAAAATCTTAGAAATATTGTGGTGAAAATATCTACAGCCATATCAATGAAATAAAATAATTGAACCTACCATCATGATCTAACTAAGATTAATGAAGGGATATCCATATGATAAGGATATATCCCATTATAGGTGATTTATTCAGTATCATTATGAGTAGATTATATCTCCTTACCATGTGTCACTATGATTCATAGGAACATAATCATGATATAATTAGGATTCTAGGATATAAATAAGAAATCTATGATAATCACATAACATCACATGATCATCATATATCATATCACCTACTAAATTAATGTCATTCCTTAACACACTTAACAATAATATAAATCTCATAAATCCCCAATACCATAAATATTAATGTTTTATATGGATACTATTAATGTCGAATAACCTTTAAATAAGACTGTATATAAAGTGAAATCATATCCTCCATATATAAAAAATCAATCCCCTATAAAATCCATTCTGAAACCATTTTCTAAATAAATGTCTTCATAAACTGACAATTTAATGGTTCTAAAATGAGTTTATTTTGTATTTTTAAAATCTATTATGAATATCTTCATTGGAAATCAATATTTAAATATAATGAAATTTTGTATTAATCATTTTATATCTATGATACTAATTTTGTTTTGTAAAACATTGTTAATATTACATATATATCAATATTCTATAATAAGTAACATTTATGTAATTAAAATCAAAATTACCAGATAAATTTCATTATAAATTACAAGGAAACCACATAAAAGTCCATGATAGATTGTAAATGAAATAAAAAATACCCCAATACCTTAAATAAAAGCACATGGAAATTATAAAATGTTCTAAAAAAATAAATGAGTAATACAATAACATAAAAAATACACATAAATTGTTTATTTGATACCTAAATCACACCGAAATCTATAATATTAACCAATAAGATCAAATCTAGTATTAAACACTTTATAAAAAAATCATTAGTCATTTTAAAATAACAAAAAAATTAATTAAAAAATATATTATAAACCCAAGAATACCTGTTGAATCCAGAAGAAGAATATAAATAGAAACACCTACCTCATGTGAAGTGCAGATGAATCGAAATCCTATTATATTAGATAAGTTGAATAAAAAAGACTGGACTGTCTGTTGGAAGCCCCTAAACAAACGGATTCATAGATAATTGGGTTAATCCCATAACCTTATTTTTTTACTATAGGTGTAAAAATAATAGAATAATAGAAGGATAAGAAGAAAAAAATGTGAGCTAAAAAAGACATGGCCATGAAAAAAATTTCAAAACGTGGAAATGAGCACTAAAATTATACTAATTATGGTTTAATTTTCCTCATGATTATCCATCAAATGGTGTTGGGAATATGGGTAGTTATAGCACCCTTTATTTTTAAAATTGGGTAAGGATTGATTAGAAATTAAATTTTGGACAACTCTGGGTACGCAACAATGATTACCAAACCATTCACCAACCATGTTCTCAACAATAGACAAGCTATGGAGAGAATACCTTTTTGTCTTGATGGTTTTGGAATAGAATTTAAATTAACATGTTTATTATATATTTACAAGTGATTGTTTTTATGGTACATGACTTATTTGTTACTAGAAAAATGGAAACCACGTTCCCTACACTACAACATCAAAACATTATAAAATGAAGTAAATTTGAAAAACAAATTCATAGAAAATATTAAATATAAATAAAAACATATTTTTAAAATTTATATTATAGGGGTGTTACAATGAACATGAGTCTCTGTGGCACTATCCATTATCATAAAAAACTGGTTACTATGAGTACTAAAAAATAATAATTAGTGTAATTGATTAAAGTTAAGTTAATCAATGTCAATATGTTATAAATTATGGATCCATCATTTCAGAATTTGAAAATTTTGGTTCATCCTACATTTTAATTGGTTCATTATACTATTTTTTTAGCTAATATCAACTCATTCATTATAAAATTATCCATATAAATAACTAATGAACTCCCTAATACTAACTAATGTGACATTGACACTCCCTCAAAGATACAGATCTTGATATTCCACATTTATGCTTATTTTTTGATACCAAGTGAGATAACCCAAGCATGAAAAAATATATATTATTTAATCTCCCTGTTATTAAAATTTTAATGTTAATATTCAAACAAATTCTAATCACAAAGTTTTTGTGTATTTGGAGATTATCTACATAATCTTATTATACCTCAATAACACTTCTTCAATTCTAAAAAAACTAAACAAATGATAACTCTCTAGAAATATCATGTATTATAATATTTTTCATAAATGGGTAGTGGATACATAATAATGTTGTTATCATTGATGATCGTTATGGGTAAATACAATAGAGAACAATCAAAGATCATAAGTAAGAAATAGATGAGCTTTTTAGTATGATAATATAATCTAGTTACATGATCATAAAAAAATTAAACCATTCATCATAAAATATAGATCATAAATAATAAATCATGGAATAATTATTTCTGAGTTTCCTTTTAAAAGTGATGTAACATAGTCCAATAAATTTATAATATTACTAAAAATGTAATTATGAAAAATAATGTGGGGCATACATAAACATGGGAAGACATAAAATTATAGACAATTATAAATTAAATTTGGTTCACATATATATTTTTCACATTAAAAAAATTAACACTCCTAGATTTATGAACATAACAATAATTTCCATTCATAATTTTTTTTTCAAAACAATTTTGTCAATATAATTTTTTGTAAACATTATATTATATTCTCTACATTTTAACAAAAACATATGAATAATTTATACACATCATTATTTAAAAAAATATAATGAATTTCAAAGTTCATTAGAATGTTTTAACCAACCTACCAATACCATAATGATACACCATATGTATATGTGTCACATAAATATAAAAACATTCAAAATATTGTAATAGCATGTCTACCCATGTAAAAGAAATATGTTTTAAAATAACATCCACAATACCTTATCATAATATATCTAGGGGAAGAAGGTTGATGGAAAAATCAGTTCACATCACATGTTAAAATTAATAATCCTTATTGGATGTTGAAATATAATAAATACAATATTAAAATATAATTAGAAATTTTCATTGATAATTAGATAAATCATCCTACATCATATGAAAGACATTATTTATACAGAAATATTTAATAAAACAAATAGAATGGGGGTAATTTATGAAAATAATCAAATTAAGAAAAGGTATGTTACATTATAGAAATTATTTTAAAATATAAAAAATGAATTCACAAGGGAATCATCAAATTAAAAGGTTATTTTCACACATTTAGTGTGAATGTTAAATTAACAAAAAATTTCCTCATGAAGAAATAATAATATTTTTCTATTATTATGATTTTTTAAGAATATGAAGGCCATTATAAAATTAATAAGACCAATAATTTAAATATAGAGTCAAAATTACATAAAATTATATATATAATATTGATATGGGAAAAATAAATTTTTATAAAATATTTGGGTTTAAATTGATATAAGGAATCCAATCTCCATAGATATAAACTATGTAATGGAAAATTATAATGTCAAATTGAGTTTGGAATGAAACCTTTATATATTTGGTAAGGTTAAAAAAGACATTTAACATAGAACCTAAAAAGGATTTTTAAATAATTTTAATTTCTTGATAATACTGATACAAATAAATTTATATTCCATACATAAAAAAATATAAAAATTGTGGTGAATTTAATATATATCTCATAAAATGGAAAATATGATGAGAATTCATTACATTATTATTAACATTTGTTTTATAAGGAATTAATATATTCAATATGAGTAGAAATTATATTTGGATTACATAAACACATGGATATGGAGACTCTTATAGAAAAATCTCATCGATAATGGGAAATTCAGATCATATATAAATAATTATTAGTGGTCATAACATAATGAAAATATGTTGAGTCAAGTGAATCATCATACAACATTTATAATACATAAATTAAAATAATATAAAGGATGTATCATGAAACATGTTTTTACCTACAATTATATAAATAAAAATTATAATAATATAATTTTATAATGGTATTATAAATATCATATAAAATAATATTTGTTGCATGACATAAAATATTCCTTCATAATGGGGGATTTTTATAGAAATCCATAACCATAACTCCCATGTTCAAAAAAATTAATTTATCAAATTTTATATAAAAAAAATTTATATAAATAATATATTTCATTTTTGAAATAATATATATCAAATCTTATAACCATAATTTATAATTAATCTTTTCATATATATTAGTTACTTCTTATTTATAATAATCTTTAGATGAGGATGATTTTAGTATTTTCAATTTAGTTTCATAAAAGAAGTATTAATCTTCATTAATATACACCATGTTAATCATTCTTATATTAGTAATGAAAGTATAATCATTTTTATCCAGTGATCTATTCGTACCCATAATCACTTGTATGATAAAATTGTTATGGTTCTTAAAAAAAGAATCAATATATGGTTTATATCATGAATTTAATTGATAAAAAATATTTCATTATATTGATCATTAATTTCAGTTTTACTATTTAAACAAGATAAACATTTTCTCATTCTTGTGTGGGTAATTATTACTATGTTAGGACGACATCCAATGGGTTTTTTTGTCATGGAACAAGAAACACCCAATATATCCCACCTCCATTTAATAAATATTGTAATGGACCTGTATTCAAATGGCATACAGTGATTTATGTTTCTCATCAAAAACTATAGGGAACTCACATAGGATGAGGGGATTTAGGTAGGGACAATCACCCTATCATAGAGAAAATTATTTAATATATTGGAAATCTATTAAAAATTTAGGTCATTTTCAACAATCATTCTAATATATATTGAGTATGGTTATCAAAATATTATTAATTAGGTATTATCATGTGTCATCATTAACATATGTACTTGTTAGAGGTAAAAATTGATGTGAGCATATATAAATATCATAAGATATCCACCAATAGAACCTACTATAGGAATTAAAATTTTGAAATATTATTCCATTATTACATGGTTATTCCTAGATTTGAGGAACTAAAATCAAAATCCCCAAAGCATGGAACTCTGGATTTTATCTCCATCAAGGTGTGTGGTGAATTTTTATTGATTGGATCAAGACCATGAAGATAATCATATGTATCGTTATAAAATTAATCAAAACCAAAGTAATTTGGATCAACTTATCAGGACATGTCTTTCCTCAAAAGTTTGTCTAAAAATGACTGATCAATTTAGATTAAGATTATGTGGTAGGGAAACCTAAGTTAACAATTCGAAAAATGGTTAGTGTTGGACATATGCATTAGTGGAACATTAGGGTTAATATCAAATGTGGATGGACTTTGGAGACTGGTTGATATTTTATGGAATATGTCATTATGAATTCTGAACCCATATAGAGTATGTCAATATATGATGAGATGAGAGGTATTATAATGAATATATCTATTTGGGTGGGTTAATTCTAGTATCAATAATTTTTCCATATAAATATGGTAATGGGATGTTGATGCGATTGGGAAGTCTTCTAACTTATCTTATTGAGATTAGATTCTAATCACATGTCATTTGAGTGTCACAATATTAATGTCACGTTCTGGGACTATACGATTCTATTTAACATCATTATATATGGATATTGTAATGAAGTTATATATTGTGTAATTATAATGTTTGACACATAGTTTAATGCCATGTAATGGAGATTTCTATGTCACAAAATGTACTATAATAAAGGATTTTTTGGGTCTTTTACATATGAGTAGAACTATTGATTCTTCATTGGGAATGTATAACATTGAAGAAATGTATATTTGGGAATATTATCATCAATTAAGAATATATGATAGTCATAGAATTCCCCAATGTAAGTTCATTTTTCAATAGATGTGTCTCACAAATTGTATGATCACCTCCTCTATTCTGACCAATTGAGTCACTGTTTTTTTTAATAATATATAATAGTGGAACATATGCATTAAAATTGGTGGATTTGTTTGATTTGAATTGTTTATACATATAAGATTCCACCCATTGTGAATCTATATCTTTTCCATTAATGGAATAGGGAGTGGGTATTGAAGGAAGTAGTGATGTGTTGTCTTTCAAGAAAAGATGTCAAATTAATCCAAGAAGACTTAAATGTTATAACTTATTACATTCTTCTCAAGTGATGATTATGTATTATGTATCAATGTATGGAAAATATTTGTAGATACTGTAGACTTCAATTTATGTTTTAGGAAGGTGGATGGACGTAATTTCCACCTATTGGACATTCAATATTCCCACCACTCATTCATGACTGCATGCCTCATTACTATGGGGATACTTGATCATGGACACCCCAATGACCCCATCATTTATGGAGGGAAAGTCATTGAATACCTTAATAAAGGGAATTCATGATTTAATTGGGGGAATTATAAGGTCTTATATACCCCAAAAATCATAATATCATCATTTTGGGAGACTAATTATTAGAAAAATCCCAAATAAGAGACTATGGTGAACGGTGGTGGGTTTTTTATAGATAATGTTACAATGTGAGAACATTTTTCATTTGTGGGTGCCACTAGATGGTTATTCCTTTATAATTTAATCCCCAAAATATTATATGTTTAGTTTTTCATTCCAATGTGATGAATATCCCAATCAATAAGCCCTAATTTGTTTGTCACAAATGTGAGGTTCCCTTGGTGGTTGGCCTCCCATGTGACGAGACCCATGAGGCTAGTCACTATGTTGAGTATCCCTAGGTTATTTTTCTCTAAGGTGATGAGCCTCTGGTAGTTTGTATAACTTGTGAGGAGACATAGATGGTTGGTTTTCTTTTCGATTCAGCTCCAGTTGTTGAATCATGTGTGTATAGTCCCCCTGTTGTGGACACCTAATAGGTATCTCACTCTACTGGAGGAATTTTGTTACCCCATACTACTATATAATTTGGTTTTCCATGATGATATATATCCATAGAAAACATTGTAATTTTCATAATGTTTTTACATGTAAACTCCTAGAATCAATATATTTGTTCCAAATGTGGGAAACTATCCTACTATATATTGGACAATGGGGTATATTTATTTGGGAAAGTATGGGTCTTGGTATGAGTCAACAGGATCCAGTAAGAAAATATTCACTTGTAACACAAGTGGAATATGCAAGTGGACTAGAGGATACCATAGAAAGGATTACATGGTAATGATATGGGTCCAAAAAATGATAGACATAGTGAATACTTGGTATCTAGGCAAGGATGAATATTAAATAATATGTGACCCTAGGTAAGATAACCCAAGTTTGTCTAGGGAACCCATTAACTCCTCTATCAATCTCTATTTTCTTGAAAATGTAGTACTAGTAAATTCACGCCCCCTTCCAAAAAGATTGGTTAATGAGAAAAGGATGAAGATAATATTATATGTTAAACCCTTACATAACATGGAAAAATATAAAAATCATAATGTATATGATGTGGAGGTTTGGGAAAAAATTCTACCCAAAATCGGAGGGCTGTATTGACAGGGATAGGTGATGTAAATAATTTTACTATATATGGGGGTGGTCCCCCAGTCACATATTCACATGAACATCATTTACATTACCGACCTAGTGTTATTTATTAATATATGGTGGCCATGGTGTCCCATTACCAAGAGTGGGCCACATTATAAATTGGTATTTGGGGGAGCCACAAATAGAATTGGGGTCTTAGTTGGGATACCCTATCGATAGGATATTAATCAGGCCCCCCTAACAAAGAATATTTAGGGGGAATCATTGAGAGGGTAGCATTAGTGTGGCCACCTACGTGGGGGTGTTGGTGTGTATGATATTATGAGGGTGCCTTAGAAATAATACAAAAATGGCGATCAATTAATAGTTCCACTACAATGATAGAATCTGGGAGTGGATACATGTTGAATTCCAATATATTTTCATGATCATTCCTAGTTCCCATCACACCTAGTTAATTCATATTCTATTGGTTTACAATAAAAATTTCTATTAATTATTGTAAAATAATTTCCTAATTCCATTGCATGTTTATAATGTGAAGATCATGAACATTTTCTCAATTGATGAATCCTCTACTCGTATAATACTTACAGTTTAGAATGTTGAACAAAAATCATCAAACATAATCAATCCATACAATAAAAATCCAACTATTCTTCTCAGAATGTGTTTTCAAAACAATTTCTCTTCTAATAGAGATCCCCTAATCCAGGGTTATAATTCTAACTGATTATCCATATCATAATGTGGTAAATTAATTCATTTATATTTTTCAACATGTGGTTCTAATAGAGAGTATATTTCTGTTGATGGTACGGTTATCCATGAATCTAACAATTAAAAAAACACCAAAATTTACATGCTCTTGAATACATGATATATGAATTATTAAATTATTTAATGATTACTAAATACACTTTTTGGATTCAGAATATATTATGGATTCTTTAATGAGACCTTTATATTGGAGGGAACTTTATTAAAAAAATTGGAATGGACATACTAGTGGAATAAATATTTGTTGTACAAGAGATGTAAACAAAGATTATTTGAATTTATGAGACATGCTAGAAATCCTATAAATATATCTATGTACATCTATATATCATCCTCAAGATGATTTTTAATTGGATTTTGGAGACAAAACAACTATATATTTTACTCATAAGGGTTGATATTAACATATATAATATCAATGAAATTTTAGAAATTCACATCTAGAAGGATATGTATGATGAATTCCTTTCTATTTATAATTTTTCTGATTATTTAAACATAAAATCAATACATCAATTGTAATTATTAGGATTCGATCAAAGGATTCTAATGATATAAATTTCTCCCTCGCTTAATGTTACATTTAGTATTTAGATTAGAATATTTAATCTGCCTCACAGTTCGAGATTTGGAATGAAATGAATAAGTGACTGCAAAACATAGGAATTTATGAAGTCCCATAATACTGTCTAGTATATTATTGATTACAAAAAATATATGACATAATTCTATAGAATTGGGTTACTTTTTATATTATTTCTCGAACTAGGTGATATCAAATTATACTGTAGGATTCTATTCTCACATAGAATGTCAATGGTTTATCTATTTGAAAACCATTAATTGAATATTTATCATTTCTTGAGTTACAATGTGTCAATGGGGGGTACATGATCACTTCTTTTTAGTCTTGATATGAGAATCACCCATTAAACCATTCAGAATTATAGTTATTCAAAATTAAAATCAATAGAAACATTCAAATAACTCTTCCACTATTTGGATTCAAAACTACCCTATCCCAAGAGTACACTAAAAAAATTATTTCATTTTATTGAAACTGAAATCTAATTTGATTCAGTACAGAAATATTTGGAATACCATTTCCAATAGAACATAAAATCTAGGAAAAAATGATGTTGATTTCATTGTCTTGGGTTCCATCAGTGATGAATAAAAGGACAATACACCTTTATATGACCTCATAATTATTAGTTCATTAGATCAATGTATGTGTATAATCTATTATAAGATACATGAAACTACAAAAATTCCTATCAGCAGTGTCATCTGAGTCTATCTAGGTTATGTTCATCTTCATGGCGAATCCTTAAATATTATCCAATCTGACTCTTTACCAATGATGTCAGCTGAATTAGTGATCGACTACATTCTAAAATACATTTTGATTATTAAGAATGAGTCCATTAATTATTTTTGATCCCACGCTATGACCAAATAATCTCATAGATGATAAAGTAAAATCTTGTCCTCCTGAAACACTAAAACACAAATTACTGATATTAATAGAAAGGTCCTCCATCTCCATTAACTATTCATAGGTATAGTCACATGTGGAATTTTTTATTAGGATTTAAATTTAATAATACAATATGTTCTAATTATCTATGAGTAACTAGTAAATAATTTTTAAGAGATTAAGGGGTTTGAATGGTTGAATCACTAATCCAAACATGCATAGGGAATTACCTAATAGTTGATTCATTTTATCTATTGTGGAATCAAGCGTACAAGAGAATTTATCCTCCTTAATATATTTTTTTTATAAAAGATAAATACAATGTTGTAGATAAAATGTCCCAAATTTTAGATGAAATACTGGATCTTGGGGTCAAAAACTAAAATGAAGTCAGAGATGTCTGGTTGCCAGAGAGAATAGTATTTTTTAGTTGGGATGAACATACATAAGGAAAACATCATTGAAAATAAATTGATATATCTCTCTATGAATTATATAACATATATAATCGAGAAAATAATATCTTATATTTACTATTTTAACTGAAATTACTTTTCCATAATGTTGAATTCTAATCTATGGATTATCCACTCATTATTTTTTTAATTATTTAAAGAAACACATTTTGACCCTAATTATCCATTTCAAATAATCTATATCACCCATTATTTACAAATATATATGTGGTATATGAATTATCCCCTGAATGGACCATCAAGGGATATAGGTACAAACAATACTGTTGATGAATTATATGTAGTCTCTTTATAATAGTGATGTTTTTTTGGGACAAAATGGGTTATTTATGTTATCATGATATGAAAATACTAAAATATTTTCCTCGACTTGGGTCCTAGAGAGAACAAACTACCAATTTTGGAACAATATGGTAATCCCTAGTAGGATTTAGTTTTTTATGCTTTATCACCAATTATTTTTAATAGGATTGGAATGAGAAATGATTAGCCTTACATGCGTGGAATTTTATTTGGACTTCCAAATTTGGTTTTCATCATAAAAAGTAATGTTCCTTTTCAATTTCATGTGCTCTAATTTATCTACTCCTAAAAAATTCATTATCTACTAATTGGAGTCTCATGGTTTTCTCAAATTCCATTTATGTGATATAATTATTCTAATTCCAATATATCATTCCATATGTAGTTTAATATCATACATGTATGAATAAACATTATGATATTTAATTTATATAAATATAGACCAATGTTTTATAGTGTTTAAATCCATTAAGATTTGAAAAATGGTTGTTAAAATTTATGGAAATATTGATTTAAACAAGGGATTGAGGATACTAATTCAGTAATATTAGGGGGATAGAACCAAATAGAATTTTATAAGTATAATATTGATATTGTAGGAATACTGATGGGAAGTTATATAAAATTCATGTCTATGATTTCCTATCATAGTGAACATATCACCCTGTTATGATTTTTTCAAAATTTCAATGAGTGTTCAGGGGCATGATGATTTGATTAAAGTTGGAAGACCTGATCTCACAGTTGTTGATGAGGGAGAATGAGTAATTTTGTTCATGTTCAAGAATCACATACAATTATGTCATATGATTTAGGTCCATGTGATAGGGAACAATGAATATTTATGTTTGGAATATTAGATTTATATCCTAAATATATGGGCGATATACATGTTTAAGCCATTAATGATGTGGGGTCTATATGATTATCTACATTATAGACTTTGTAAATCTCAATTAAAGGGTATTAAATGAGTTATGATAATGTGGGATAAAAATTTTGGCATTATCCTAAAATCATGTTGGAATGAAATATTTTTCTAAAATGGTTGAATAGAATATGATTATTAGAGGGACATATCCTCAATAGGTGTATTCCTATAATATAAATGTGATAACAAGGGTTTGTATTCATATCCTTATCAAGGGAATGATATACATTTCCCTGTAATGTTTTCCGTGGTATTTTGATTCTCAAGTCCCTGATAGCTGTGAATATTAATCGAGGATTTATAAACTTGCATCATAAAAAACATTTATTGAGGAATGATTTTTTCTGAAGGATTCTTGAACCATAATAACTACACCAATATGTATGAAATATGTATTAATTTTGGTAATATAACATAAAAAACTAACCCCATTAATGAAATCATATGGTTTAAGGTGATGGTTCTTGGGATTATGAGATGGGTGTAATAACATGAATGGAGACCAAATATCAAGAATGTTCCAATATATTTATTGAACATGGGGAGAAAAATCTTAAATCATAGCATAAGTACCTCAATATTTGATATGGAAAAATAATAAGTATGTATGGGATTAAAATAGACCTTATTTGAAAATCATATTTAACATTATTTTTTTCAAAGCATATGTTGATTAAAGGACCTTCTCCTCACTATATTTTATGGGCCATATTGAAATAACATTTATAGTGAAATACCATGGGTGTAAAATTCATATTTAAAATATTATAATCCTTTGTATTTAAATACTCTTTTCACTAATTTCTAAAGACACATTGTGTTAATCTGAGTTTCTGACAACAAGACAAATAGTTTATGAAAATGTGATATTTAGAAGTAATAATTTAGGAATTTAGAATTGAGATTATGAGGACTATGTTTTTATAATATTATTAAGTTGTATGTAATAAACTGAATAAATATATACTATAGATTTAATATCATATATCAAGATCCTATATAAGAAAAAAATATTTTTGTTAATTTGATGTTGGGTCAAGGACTAGGTTTATAGGATTAAATACATGTTTCTT
The DNA here is from genome assembly GCA_963277665.1 of Viscum album. Classification (NCBI taxonomy): domain Eukaryota; kingdom Viridiplantae; phylum Streptophyta; class Magnoliopsida; order Santalales; family Viscaceae; genus Viscum; species Viscum album. Next base: position 2,042,530,125 of record OY728150.1, on the reverse strand, counting down.
TTTCAAATGTGAATCAAGACACACATAGTTATAATATCTATTTTCTCTTCAATATATATTATATACATAATTGTAATGAATTTTTTTGTTTCAGGTCAAAATAACAATGTATTCCAACCTTCCATACATAGATCAATCTATTTGGTTGGGGAACATGAACATTAAAAATTGGCCACTCTATGATTTTTTGGGTCATGTAAGATGAAATAAATGTGCCCAGAAAATGGATATATTGTTTATTAGTAATTATAGCTACATTAATTGTCTCAAACCCTTAATATCATGTTATTCATTCCAAGAATGAGAATTAAAATGGAATTAAATGATTTCTAAAATCCCTCTGGGAAGCTAGTCTGATATGATTTTGAAACACACCATGAGATAAATCATTTTTCAGTGATTGGGTTTACCTTCAATTTTATATTATGATTCTAGTACATATGATCCATGTACTTATATTTCATTATACATTGATTATGATGATGTAGTTGAACATTATTTTTTATGTATATTGTCATTTAGTTTTATATTATTGGACTAAAATAAGATATAGGTAGTTAAATTTCATCAAACTCTTACTATTTTGGGAAATATGAGATTGGGAATGTGATAGATTATATATACGTATATATATATATCCTTTATTGATTATAAAAAATCTCCATATAGTTTTTTACATTCTTTACGAGGATCAAAATCATGTATATTGATATGATTTTTTATGTATATGAAACTAGGCATAGGATAATATTTAAAGTGTCATTATTTCATTCCATCGAATAATGATATTGACACTTTTATTTATGTATAATAAACTTTTCACATAGATCTAGATCATATGTAATTCATAAGGAATTTTTTTCAGATGTATTAGTGTTTCAAGGATATAAAATCACGGTTCCACTACATATCTATTTGGAATGAAAATCAATTCACATGTCATTTTCTAGAGAACGTGACCAATATATATCAATATCATATACAATACAACAAATATAGCCTCTAATATAAGGATATTATATAATTTCATATAAATATTCATTATATTACACAAAAACAATCCTGAGGACTATAATAGTTTAGTGACATTATAAACCTGGAACATAATCTTCTAATATGATGAAATACCATCAACATCAATGAAAGAGAACTTTTCATAGTGTAATACAATAAGGAATAACCTACATAAACCATTGTTCGTAACTAGGGAAAAGAAACACAATAATGGGTGAGATCAAATGCTCGACAAGGGTAACATTATATATATCAATCTAAAATCATATAGAAGCATAACATTAGCATAATGGAACATGACAATGATCATAACATATAATTTTCATAAAAAACCTATCATAGAGACGTTTTATGTAATAAAACATTATCATTTCAGAAATCATGAGTAATAATGGTGATAAATAATCTGAAATCAGTCATGATCCTTAAGCTAAAGTCATAGAATTTGGGAACCATCATAAATATAGAAAATCATTTTATGTGGAATTTTTAACTACAAAGACCATCTACCTAGTTTATCTGGACACGCCTATTTCCCATAGAGTATCTTAACACACCTATTTCCAATTGTGGATTAGGGACCATCCATTTTGTGTTGTGGATCATGATACACCCATTTCCTATTATGAACTAGGACACACTGGTTTCCCTTTATGGATCAGGATGAACCCATTTTTCGTTATAGATCAATATCATAATTTTATTTCATTTTTTTGACTATTGTTATATAATTATTTACCATGTATTAGAAGGTGATATAGGTCCCACCCTTTAAATAATGAAATCATTCAAATGTGTGCACAAGATTATAATCATTCCTTGTATCCTAAAACATGAAATTTAAAGGGTATCATAAAAATCTCATCATAATGTAATAAGTTAAAAAATAAAGCAGTTTCTTAAATATTTCATAATATCAGGGCTGAATAAACCATGGAACAAAAATCAGGTTTCATAAAGATCATATCATGGTACAACCCGTGGAAAATGAAACAGGTTTCATAAAATCATTCAATCAAAGGATAAACAATTCAGAGATATAATATGAATGGTGTATATGGATCATATCCCTTGTATAGTGAGTGTGAATATCAACAGATTAAATATTATATGGAAAATAATTTATAATTATCCTGAAAAATATTTATTGAGAAAAATATCCCATCTATTTTTAAAAAACCTTTTAAAACAGTAATAATTTTTAATAAACAAATGCTTTGAATAGAAACTAGAAAATATATAAATGGATATTTGAAAATCTTTTAAAAAACTTTTTAAAAAATAACAAATTTTTTAAATCATATTCCATTAAAATTGAATTCATATATAACATAAAAAATATAACATTTTTTGATATTATGGTGGTGGGATAAAACATATTTTTGACTAAAATGAAAAATATAGAAGTATTTCCTTAAAAGGGTTTTGATAATTATCAAATGTTACAAAGTGTGGAAAAATGGTAACATTACATAAAGATATACTAAACTAATAGATGATAAGAAAAATAATGAAAATTATTTAGATATGGATAATAGTATTTTATTAATATAATATTAATCATAAACAATACTGATAGATGATTAGAGTGTAGTAATAAAATCATACCACTTTTAAACTTTGAATCATAATCTTCATGATAGGATAAAATTAAATTACTATTAAAATATCGTAAGAAGAAGGATATCCATGATATAAAATGTATATGTGGTAGAATATACACCTCATAAATGAATATATATATTCATAACATAAGACGTGAGTCATATAAAAAAATTGGAGACAAAAATCAATGACTTCTTTAGTATCTTTGAAATTATAACCACATGAATCCCAAAGGCATTTTAAATGAAATACTTTTTTAGTAGAATAAAAATAGTGTACATTCTGAGGAAGTATACAAACCAAATATAAACAATAAAAATTTAATATATAAAATCTTTTATTGAAATTTAATGTGTTATGTATATTGATTACCTCATGTCTTAACTTCTGTTGTAATCATTCAAACCACTCTTTAATGGGGTATCTAATATTTTTCACAAAAGGACACCCTTGGTTGGATTTATTCCCAAACAGTAGGCCTACATATTGAGAAGAGGTATTTATAAAATCTATTGGTGTCTCCCTTCACCTAAACAATTTTTTTTTCAAAGTTGTAAGTGAGGGGGAGAGGGTGTGGCCTATTATAAGTGGGGGAGAGGACACACATGGAACTTTTTAAAAGAAGGTATGTGTACCAACTTCTATATCTAAACAAAAGAATAATTAATAAATAATATTCAAAAATGTAATGGTTAAGGTAGAAACATGTGATTCAAATGTGTTTTTGATAAGTTTTTATGTCATTCTTCCCCTTATGATTAATGTTCGGTCCCTTGGTAAACACTTTTTTCTCTTAATCACCGTGATTAATTTTAATTGTTTTTACAAACAATTTTGCTCTATTTTTAGTATGAGATTATCAGAAATTATAAATATTTTTAATTCAAATTTTGGAATCCATTATTGATAATTAAATTCATATAACCAGATGAAAATAATTTAAAATTGATCGTGCTAATGTGTCTAGAAAACCGGGTTTCTAAATTAAAAATACTTAACTTTTATAATGACATTATATTTTATTTTAATGAAAAAAAATTATTTTAATATATGTATAATTTATATAATTATTATTTAAAGAAAATTTAATATATGAGATAAATTTATAAATATTTCAATCAAAAAGGCAGTTTAAAATTAAAAATAATTATATTTTATTATTCATCAAAAAAAAATTCTTTTCAGAAATGACAAAAACATTAAACACAATATAATTTTTATATTGATATTTTAAAAAGGAATTATAATTGGTGAAATTGAGTTTTTATAAGTTTCAATTGTTAGTTTTAAAATATGTTTACCATTAAAAGTTAGTAAATTAACCATTTAGAAAAATACATATTTTTAGATATAAAATTGGATTAATTTTTATCTCTTTTATTGAAACCAAATAAGATGATAAATATTTGATTCAATATAAAATATATTTATTTCACTAAAATAATTCATCACTTTTTTATAATTTATTCTTTAAAATTCATTTTTTTCATAGAAATATACTTTTATCTAAAAAAAATTTATTTATTTTCAAATACTGTGTGATATTATTTTTAATTAATGGGTTACCAAAGGATTTATTTTATAAACATTAGAAAACCTTATTTTAATAATTTAATTTTTTTTTTCATACACAATTTTACAATGACTATGTGATAAATAAAATAATATTCTAATAACATGTCACATTTGATTAAACTCAATGTTGCGTGTTACACAAAATAATCTTACTGTTGAATGTAACACAATATAAACATGATATTTCATGTAACACAAGAAAAAATATATGTATCATATACCTAAATCTAAATTTATTATTGCATGTATAAAATTCATTTCATGGTTTTGTGTTTAAAAAAATGTTAACCATGTGTAGCATAAAATGAAATCCATAAATGAATTTAAAATTAATAAAAAAATTATTTAATAAAAACATAGGGTGTTACATTTTAATACCCTTAAAATGAACTTATCCCTCAATATTCTTCCTTATAAGACAAAATTTGAAGATACATATTCATCATTATACCCTCAATATCCCATCTAGCATCCTCAAACTGGTTATTTCAACATAAAATATTGATGCGGTGAGTGTTACTATTTTTTATAATTTTCTCTGTAAAATTCAGAATCTTCACCAATTGTTCCTCGTATGAATAATCTTATTCTAGTGGTATGGCTGGTGTGTTTAGTACATGGGATGAGTATGTTACAAAAATCATTAGGTTCAATACATAGAACACATCATGTAAATGAGAAATGTTTTGTGTTAGTTTCAAATCAATATCAATTGTCCGGACAGAATCAATAATGTTAATGGGACTTGTATATCAAGGGATTTGCTTTATCTTATTTCATCCAAAATGATATTCATGAAAATTAGTTTTCTATAAATTTGGATTCTATGTCACAATGATTATTATCATAATAATATTTCTATTATTTCTTAATGTCTTCACATGTTACTAAATTTCACTAAAAATATCTACCATATCATTTTCTTGGTTAGGTCACAATAGAATTCATTCTGAAACATTATTCCAAATCAAGGAGTTCTAAACATTATTCTATAAGTGAATTTATAAGGATCCATAAAACTTCCAGTGTGAAATCTATTGTGGCAACAAAAATGATTATGAGGAAGGTATTGAGCATGAACATTATTGAAATACATATGACAGGATCTTATAGTTTCCATTAATCATATATCTACATGTTTTTAAGGAATTCATCCATAAATAATTTTTTCACATATTATATTATCAAAATGATTTTTCCTTAATTAACTCTTAAAATATCCTTAATATTGACAAAAACTCATCACATAAAACCAAAAAAAGGGGATGCCCATGAGTATAATCATATGTGAAGTGTAAACATATATACCCAAAATGGTATCCATAAATTATAATTTATTTATAACTAGAGACATATAAGATTCCAAACTATAATTCACCCTTTATTCATTAAATAATATCTTATATTGAATAAAACACAATTCATTAGATTATTGGGCTCATCCTTGTATATATAAAATATTAAATATGATTTATTAATCTAGGATCCAAAAATACGCGTATAATCCCATGAAATTTTTGTAGAGGATGAAGAAGAAGAATCTCATAGGACTCATTCATATAAAATAAACCGTGAAATTCTAAACATGTAGTGGATTAAATGTTCCCTAATTAAAATTATACACTTCATCAAAAAATATTCCATAGGATTTACCTTTTTTCTTATATCATTTTTTTATTTTTTTATTATCATTCACATATCCCTTATTTTGGGGAATTCATTAACATAATTCTCAAACTCATAACACTTGAAAAAATAGAGTCTTTAAGGATAATTATTTGGTATTACAATCTCCTTAATTTACCTAACCATACCATTAATAATTTTCAACATTCATCAAATTATTCACATGCCATTCCATATTAAAATCACCTCCCAGTACCATTCAAGCAATTACATTGACAATTTATCTCACATTTCAGGCATTCAATTGATATTAATTTCTTTCCACCATTGTATTTTTCATGAGATATAATCTTCCATTTCATACCAAAACTAGAGGAAAGGTGGGAATACCAAATTTCTATTTCTACCATAAGAGAACATCAACCAACTTTTCAGATTCTAATAACATCTCTTATAGCCAATGCATTTTGATGAATTTATTTTAGGCCACCAATGAATCGATCAATTTTTATTCTAGGACTGATGATTAAACTAGAATCATAGCTTATGATTTTTCTAAAATTAGGTTCATAATTATAATAGATTCATCACCATTTTTCTAAACCTATCAGAATTCTTATCTAATAATTGGTTATATAATAGGAGGGATGTAAATAAAAAACAATTTGCCCTTAAAAACATCACAATATATAGTATCAATTTCTTCATATTCCATGATTTCATCAATATATTTTCCCTACTTGTTTGCTTCTCCTTCCTACAGATAAACTACATAAAACAACTCATTTTTCTTCGTCCACTAAATCATTCAAAATATATTTTCAGTGGTACAAATCCATTGATCATTAAATAGTTTATAAATAGAACTAATAATGATGGTGGATGATTTCTCATAAAGGACTCAATGGAATATTGTTTTACCTATTATTCATTTATAATATTGATATTATTCCCAACAAGAGAAGGTTTATAGATTATGTTGATAATATTTTGAATTCTAGATCCCAAATCATTTCTTTTCCTAAGAGGAAGTTCAATGCATTGTCTATTAAATTAAACAATAATATGATTCATTCAGGTTCCATACCCTAACTAAAAGTAGAATGCATAGTGTATGAATTAATAATCATGTTTGTGAACCATATAATCAGGAAAAATAAATTATATGATCTCCAAATCATGACACATTTTCTCTCAATCTATGAATCTAATGGTTTATTCAAGGTCACTCATAATATTTTTTATTAAATAATTTATTATTGTTTATAATGTGTTTTTGGTTTCCCAAATAATTTTCCTAGAGATTGTCATTGTAGTTACGAGACCCGACTGACCACAATTACAATAGAAAAACCGGTGGATCACAATATTTCAATTGCATCACCCCAGATGAAATTGGTTAAAGACTAGCATCGAGGGTCTAGGGTGTGTTTGTGGGGAGACTATAACCTCATACATCAGAGTATGAACAATGATGTAACTATTGAAAATAATTAGGCAATTTAATAAGGATATATAATAAATGATAAATAGATTAAATAAGAATAGAAGAAAACAATATTGGATGAATAAATGTATAATAACCAAATAAAGTTAAATTACCAACACTAATTCTATATAATAATACATGTAATGTTATGTGTTACCAAAAGGTATAAGTAGTATATTTTAACAAAAGAATAGAAAATCCCAACAATATACGTTATGATAATCCTAAGAAAGATCCCAATCCTGTAATCTATACATCCAAAGTACATAGCACAACACAACTGAAGTAATCAATCCAAATACATGAAAACCTTTAGGACTGCTTGGGTACCCCAATGTAATGGGGCTTCATTCATGGTGTGACATATAAGTATCAGTAGGATGGCTCCATTTATGTATTTCCCAACCTAGAAATTGGAGTATAAATTTGTATAGTGTTCCACATTTGGTATGCGCAGAACAATAACAAATAAAATGGTAACACCTTGGTATATTTTACAAAATGAACCCACTTCCAAAATAACATGCCTTAGCCTATGAATGAAATCTAAAATGATGTACCCATTCAATTAATAACACATATAACATGTTCTAATGTAACAATAAGTCTATAAAACACATTCCCCAAAGCTTTTACTCTATATTGGGGCCGCATATCCATATCAACACATGCAAAATAAAATGTGTAATCCTGATGCATCAAGAGAGTGAACAATGGCCTCATAACGATAATAAAATATGAATCTCATTAGAACAAACAACCAATCGTTCTAATCTAGTAGTGGAGTCCTATTCCCATAAATGGAGATCTAAACATAATCCCAAGTATCGTAATGGGAACATCTGATAATAAATTAATGATGAGTTTATAAATGTAATTCTAAAAGAATCTGATGTATCACTCAAGGAATGGTGTCTCTGTGTCCGTCCATGGTTTCCCATATAGGTGATTGAGTATCAACCATAGAATTGAATGTCCATATTTTTAATGGGTCCACCCAATGTTGATCCCTTATGAAACATGTATCAGTCATAAGTATAATAAATCACACGAGAATCCCTTTCTTGGAATTCCAAAGAATCACCCAAAAACATTTAGTGTCGTAACACGAATGATTACGGTGAGTCCATATATGACTCCATAATATTAAATCCATGTTATCTCCTAGACCATGAAAGGTGAGAAAATCAAGTGAGGCGCATAACACAAAGAAACCATTTATAATTAGAAATTATCTATTTAGAACACATTCAATCAAGGAAATGGAAAGGTCACGTGTTACCAAGATAAGAAAAAGAAACAATAAAACCATGATCATAGATATAAAGGTTTTCACAAAATCATGCATGTGGCAATATCATGTCATCATTACCATTTTAAAACATCATGGTAACATGATTACCAATGTTCAGTTCATAAAATGAGCCACTAAAACATGGAATAATCATTAGAAACATTCATATGAATTGTAATGTAATGAATGAACATAACACCATCCTTCCTCAAATCAAAAGTCATCAATGACATCATAAAAACCAAATCCATCAATCTTGGAATGTATGAAAATCCCTTATATCTAATCATATGGTAGAACACATAATCACAAAAGTGGAAAGGCATATATCTTAACAAAATGTTACTAGTAAAATAATGAATTAAGGTGTTAAATATAATAAACACATGCGGGAAACAATAATAATAAAACATGTCCGTTTGAAAAGGGATCAAATTCGTTGCTCATTACTCTTTATGAACCCATTTAACAACCATAATCAATTAAACCAATGTTAAAAACATCCCAAGGAATGAGAAAAAATAGTTTATTTATGTTGGAACACCCAAATCATAAGGCTTTTTGGGACTAATAATATGGAACTCTCAAAGCGGTGGTAAAGGGAATGTTGAAAACCCTATGAATGATTTTAACTAAAATAAGAGGTCACTACAGACACAGAAATCCATTATAATTTTTATAAAATGATTGACTAACTCATATAAGTTTTATTTGGATGGGGGAAATCATCTATATGGTTAGTTTTTATATTAATGAGGGCCTTAAAATTTAACATCATTAGGATTCTCAAATCCAAAACATGCCATTTAAACTAATCGATCATGAAAATACAATTAGTATTATTCATAAGGTAAAATAATAACTTATCACCAATTTTGCAGCAACAATAAGGAATATAGAAATATCAAACTATAACTAAGATGGCTATTAATTACTACCACTACATTTTGGTTTATATGGTAGTGCACCTCTGTTGGAGGAGTTTTATTATAACATCCTGACATTGTTCTTTAAACAATTCATTAATCAAGGGAAAACATATATGTAATGAAATTATAAATTTTTAATCATTACGTTTTGTTTTCGAAGACAGTTAACCTCTATTGGATTGGTTTTTTTATAAAAACCTGAATTTTTTATCGAACAATTCAATTAGCATAATTTAAACATTTATAACTTATCATTACTGAGAGTTTTCGATGACGGTGCACCTCTATTGGAGGGATTTTATTATAAAATAATGACATTATTTATAAAAATTCATTTATAATAATTTTAAAATTTATTCATGATTTCAAACATCATTAATTAAATACAATTAAAGTGTGTAAAATAGTAATTAAATGTATACGTTAAGCCAAATATCCTGAAGATGTATCCTACCTCAATATCAAGTTAACCAAGATGAACAAATTTACCCTTGAAATGTTTATCAGTGTCCTCTTTATGCCATTACCTCCATCCTCTAACCATATAGACCTTTTCATATACATAAGGACAAATAGCCACTATGTACATAATTCCATGTCCATGAATATTTACAAGGGGATACATAAATATATGATTATATGCATATACCCTTATTCTATTACCCATGTATAAATTTTATATTTTCATACATGAGCACACATATCCCCATATAAATATATTCACTTACATGGGAGAACATTTATATAATAAGGGAAATCGTATTGATATATGCATACCTACTCATATATAGTATTGTATCCATTAAAAAAGGTAAATCGAACCTGCCTCAAGGATGACCAAAAATTCCATAAAAAAATTAATAGGAACTAAAACCACTTCATAAAGGACAAATGCACCCAAGGAAAACAACCAACACATAAGAAACTATAGGAATACCCAAATTATAACATCAACGATAATGAAGAATGAAGAAAAAGCATACACCAAATCAATGATGGATGACTGAGATTATCTGAATCACATCGCTTGTGCCAGCTTTTTTTGAATCATGAACAAGTGAGTCCCTAGAGTCGCTTCACATAATTTAACTCTAGAAGATTTTTTTTTGCACAGACCCTATGGTTTTTCCATATCAAAATAAAGATATAAAGATTAAAAAAATCTAAAACCAAGGGATGAATAGTGATTACATTGACAAATCAAACGTAAAACTGATGATCGCTATAATAGGGATGTTTGTGAGGCGAGAGGCTACAAAGGCATATGTCTCATAAAGGGGGGTCGCGCAGAGGGAGGTTTTGATGAGGGACGCCACACACATAGAGAGATTGTATTATGGGATATAGTATGAGAGTATGTATGGTAGAAATGGAATGATGTAACACCCCACGCTTTCACAGTACATTTTCCATTGAATAATTTAATTGCTTCCATTATACGCTACTTCAAGATTCAAACACACTACAATGATTCAAACTAGCTGTTATGAAGAGTAATACACATTTTTGGAAATTTTGGAAATTTTATTTTTAAAAATGGACTTCATTTTTGAATTCTGAATATCAAAATGAGCTTACGGTGAATTTTTGGTATTTTTCTGAAAACATTCAATTTTTGATGAATAGTGAAAAACACCGCGTTATTGGTAAAAATAGACTATGTATATAAATAATAATTTATTTTTTAAAAATTTATTTATATCCAAATTAGATATATAGAACCTATATATCTTTAATGTAATTCATTGGATTCATTTTATAATAAGCTATGATATATAAAAAATTTATTGAACTTTTTAATGTTTTGTACCCACCTCCTATGAGCATTTGAAAATTTGCATAAAACATTATTTTGTAACTTTTGTGAGTTAAATAAAAAAAATCTGAGAGACATGGTTGACATAAATATGTAAAATGTAGAACAATAAGATTAAAATAATTTTTGTTGAATAAGAACTTTTTACTTTTATTACCATGGTTAAATGTAAATATAGAGTAATTATGGGTAAAAATGATATTATAATTTCCCTAACACAAGTAATAATTATATTGGATATGTGATATTAGAAATTAAAAACCTTATGAATAAATTATGATCCCATTTTGTCAACTTGTATTAGATTAGGACATTTATTATTATTTTACTTAAAGAAGAGTTAAAAGAGTTAAATTCAATGTTTAATAAATTAACTATTTTTAATATAGTGTTATAAATAATATAAATTCAACTATAAATAAAACATATAAAACTAAAAATATTTCCTACAAAATGGAATTTTATTTATAACTCCTAAACATTATATAATATAATTTAGTTATAACGCAATGATGACGCAATAATTACCTTATTAATGAATAATTAAAATAATGGATATTATAAATATCAAAATAAAGATAATTTGAGACGTTTGATAAATTAAACAGATTTAATAGGTTATTATGAAATATTAGGGTTTATTAAATTTTTTTTTTTTAATTAATGCTATTATGATTTTCAATAAATTCAAATACTAAATAGTGTCAAAATTGACATAATTGAGTGTTTAAAACAAAACACTATATTATTAACTGATATAATATAATATAGATCAATGTTTCAGAAAAATAACATTGATAAGGTTTTATATATTCATAATTAACCACATGGGGTTCTATTGGATTCTTTTAGTAAGTTTATTAACCAAATAACATGAAAATTTCATGAGACTTGGTAAATGTCAAACTAGTTAACTAAGAGTTTAATTAAAACGATAAGGTTAATATAGTGAGATAAACCGATATAAAACCTATTGGTTGATAGTTTCTCAATACATCCCCACATTAGCCTCGAAATAATATATTTTGGAGCCATTAGAAAAAGAAAATTATTTCATTATAAAATTAAATTCCAACAATTTCCTAAAGTGACCCTCGCCTCTCTTATAAAAGGGTACTTACATTCCTATTAATTTCACACCTCCAAAGCCGTTTGGATTTCCCATACCATTTCCAAATATCCTTAAAAATATCCTCTCTTAAACTTCGAGTCATTAATTTGATCAGAATTCCATCTTAATGATCCCTTTTGATCAAATGAAAAGGAAGAACTCGAAAAAGTGGTAAATATTTCGTCACCTCTAACATGTTCTTTTCTTCTTCCGATTCCTTTTAATTTTTTTCCGTTAAAAAATAATAAATCAAGTATCTTGTATATATTGTGATTTTTTATAAAAATTGTACATCCATATTCATTAATGTATCCATCATATGAATGAAAAAGTTACTATACGTGCGTAGGTACGGCTAATCGTCACCAATTCACGGTGTAGTTTGTTATTCAAACACTTAATTATTTGGATGGGTATAATAATGAGTATAACTGATTTAAATAATAAATATAACTTGTTAATGATTCTATATATTTTATATACTATCTAATTACATACAATTTCACAATCAATATAAAGATATTGTCGCTCATGTGAACATATCGATTACTGTCACCACGAACGAGATGAGATTCATTCCCAATCGTAATCATTATAGAATAATTTTCATTTTATGATTAAAAATAATTTTTAAGAACATAATATCATTTGGTATGTGAGTAAAATCCATTCTATACATAAGAAACATGTTGTATGTAACTGATCAAATAAAGGAAAATAAATAAGTTAACACCCAAAACGATGATACTACTAAAATATTATTTATAAACCAACATTAAAGGATCATATATGATATCATATTTCTGTATATAGTTCTTGTATAATTTAATAACAACGCTTTAACTATTATACAATAGGATAACATTATATCTACTAAGTAAAATTATACTGTAAGGGTTAATTTTACAATCTCTTTATTATCTGCGGTTGTTTTTACGTAAGTATCTACTTGAATTTCTGGAGTGATGCCTCTACTCTCTCCAAGTCTTCTTTCTCTAGAGTGCCTCTACTCTTAGGGATTTTTCATCCTTTCTTTGTAGATTCTGTCATCAGATGAGGATTCTTATACTCTTTTATTCATTTTGTTGCTTCCTCTTTGGTTTTATTTGATTTGGCCTTGCTGTTGTGGGCATCTTCCTATGTTCTTTTGATCTTCCACCTCACACTTGACTCCACCGGGTCTAGAACAATTTTAAGGAAGATCTATTGGGAGGTGTTGGTGGATGATCACAATAGTACTTTTTCAGTCTTCTTGGTTCTGCCTTCTTCGATTCATTATCCTAGGGTTTTAACCACGGTCCCATTTTTTCCATTTCTCGGCAGTTCTTTCTTCATTTCTTACTCAATCCCCCTATTCTGATTTCCCTTATGGTTTCAATCCCAGTGATCCTCTTTCATGTCCCCCGTCGGTTCGCTTCTCCCTTTCCCTGTCTCTGCTAATCCTTCCTACCCTAGCCTCCCGGTCCATTTCTCCCTTCTAGGTCAGTTGGGTGTTAAGGATTTTATGGAAATTTTGGGATGTGTTTGGGGACTGATATGGGTTTACGGGTAGGACGAGTGGTGGTGGCTTTCTCCATTTTGTTTTAACTACTGGTTTTATCATTTGTTTATGGCTTTGGTTCTCTCTCTATTTCTAGTTGTCTTTCCTCAGTGTTGGTTGTGGTTATGGAAACGATGATTGGTTATTATTCTACGAATTTTGTTCAGTTTTTATTTCTCAGTGTTATCAAAAATTCTCTTTTTGTCTCTAGTTTTTGGTCATTTTAATTTCATGATTATGATTTCTATCTATAATGTGAGTGCCCATTGGCTATATATGGTGATTAATTTGATGCTTAGAGGCTCCATGGTTGTGGTGATGGATCTCAATGATGTGGATTTCATTGAATGTTTTTGGTTGCATTCTCCGCTAGTGAGGACGGTGACAATGAATGTTCTAATGATGGATAAATGTGGCCACATGACTAGAATCTTGTTTCAATGTCTCTTGGAGATGAGTGATGGTACTAAGAATGGCGGTAGGCAAGGACACTTTTGGGTTTTCAGGGGGTAAGCATGTGTTTCGAGATGGATATCACAGTTTCAATAATCTTTTTTTTTAAATTTGAATGTTTATCTTTTGAATTTTGAATTTGGTGTTTTTATTTTTTTTGAATGTTGGGTTTTTTTAACAACTGGCTCGTTTTTTGTATGGTTCCCACTTACCCAAAAAGTGTCTATTTATAAATACTTGAAAAAAATTGGATTTTTAAGTATCTATTGGGACCTCCTTGTCGTCCACACCCGTGTTTTATAAAAAATATATTTAAAAACATTTTTCATATTTACTTGACAATGGGTTAAAGTCATTTATACCCTTTATATGTTTTGAAAGGAATCTTTTCGTCATTTCCCAAATAAGTTACTTTATGCCCTTTTCGAGAAAAATAAGGTCAGAATGTTATTTTAACTTATACGGCGGGTGCGATTATTTTCCTCCATTTTAACATCATCAAAGAATCCCGTAAAATATTATAATAATATTTTCAAAATAAATGTTTTATTTTATAATTATGTGACTTCTTAATTATTTCCATATAGAAAGAGATATTTCACTCCAAATGTTTGGATTTTAACAATTTCAACATTAATCGATGGATTTAAAACCTGTTTGAAATTGATTTTTTATGATACAAATATTCCATATTGTATTGATGGTTTTTTTATATATATGACTATGGATGTGTTTTCTTATGCCATTCAAGGTTTATGGATAAATTAATTACATTTTGGATGCTTTTTTTAATATGAATGTTTATATTATGTTTAATCCTTTTTATATGAGAAATTCATTGGACTTAGTAAGTGAAAGGTGGATTCCACAATAGCTCCTCAATGCATCAGTAGGTCACCTGACAGAAACTAGTGTCTTGGCACAAGGAATTTAAAAAATATTATTTTTAGTCTTGGCCCAAGGCCTTTACAATGTGGTTATGATGTATGGAATTATTCATTCCATCATTATAAAAGTGTCTACTAATATTGTATCTAATTATTCGACCAGTAGAATATCCATTGAATAAGTAAATGAAATTATTTGGATTTTATCTTTTCCATATTATCTAGATGTTTATTTTTAAAAGGATTTTCTTTTAGTCTAAGACATTTGCTTAAATATTTATTCTTATTCATTAAATTTTACCCTATATTGTAATCCTTACTAAGCATCTGAGCTCACCCCTTTTTATGTATCATTTTTTCCTATATGTGAGCAGTATTCTATGGTTTACCCACAGGTATAGGCTAAGGATATAATTGTGTTCAAAAGGGGAAAAAATTTTGTTGATATTTTTATTTCATTATGTAATTTAAATCTTATGAATGTATCTTGTACTTCCAAGGATACTAAACTGGTCGGTCTTTTAGGATATCAATATTTTTATCATGAAAATGTTATGTAATAATGCACAGACTTGGGAAACTGGGGTTGGGACATGTTGTAGGGTATTATTAGACGTTTTGAACAATCCATATATGTTTAATTTATAAAAACTCTGATTATACAACATTACCCTAAGATAAAATTTGACGATTTGTATAGAAGAACTTCCAAAAATTTTGGTGTTGTAGAGATTGTTGTGAGTTTTCTAGGAAATACATCTCTGTCTGGATATGAGCAAGTAGAGGTGGATCTAGCACAAATATACATAGGGGTAAAACACAAAAACACTGCTTTGAGATAGACTCAAACAGGAACTGGTGCATGACAACATAACTTGTTACACTCTTGGTTGCGAGACTCTTGGAGGATATTATTAGGATAATTATCATTTTATTTAAAATCCATTAAGAAGGTTTAATGATTACATATTTCTTTAATGAAAATATTTTTATGATTATGGATTATATCCATAAACTGTACAATTTATGTTTAGTGTTTTAGAATATTACTATTATGTATTGCGATTCATAAAATAATCTAGTGTATGCCACTGTTTAGAAATGGAACATAGTGGAAGGAATGGAAACAGTATCAATGCACATAATCCATGTAAATATTTCCCTCTTACTCAAGATAATTATATTGATGTTGGTGTTGCAACTGGTGATGATTAGCTTATCACCATACTAGAATAAATCACCAAGGTTATGAATATTGACTTTACATGTATGGAGCACCAAAATCCACAACGCGGAGGTTCAATATTAGAAAAATTCATGATGAAACTCCCATTAAAATTCAATGGGAGTAAAAATCCATTAGTAGATAAGCAATGGATATGTTCCTTAGAGACAATATTTCATTCTTTGGGGAGTAGCGAAAGGGAAAAACCATTCATGTCATTTTATCGCCTCATGGGAGATTAAGATCAATGGTGTTCATTACATCCAAACATAAAGGAATATGATGAAGAATAAAACATAAAAAGGAGGGAGTTTAAAGATATCTTCATAGATAAATACTTTCTCCGTGACCATTGAGAGGATATAGAAACTCAATTTCTGAGTCTGAGGCAAAAGGAGGATGAGAATGTCTCAATGTATTAGGCTATCATTACGAGTTTATCAAGGCATTCATTAGATTATATATGTCTCCCATGGAATCATATTGACCAATTCATTGATGGATTTTAAACATTTATCTATCAAGCATTAGTCTCACAATCCTTCCCATAGTATGAATATATTGTCTCATGCGCTATCAATGCATAAAATTAATTCTCTATGTTTTATTAATTCAAAGTAATCCAAGAGATGAATAGATATTCTGATTATAATGGAAATGTAAATAAGGTGAATAAGGAAAAAGTTTAATATCCATAATGCGGTAAATGTGGGAAGAAACACCCCGGTACATGCCTGAATGTAATGGGAATCTATTAAAAGTGTGGTGAAAAAGGTCACCAATATCGTGATTGTAAGGGAAAGAAAAAGGTTGTCAATGTTGAGTGCTATTATTGTAGAGAAAAGGGGAATTATGAAAATGAATTTCTTAAGTTCCAAGGGAACATACCTCCAAAAATCCCAAGGGAGAAAGGCCAAGATTATTTGAACTCTATTGGTGAGATTGAAGCTCTAAAATTCATGGTGGCAGGTAATTTAATGATTTCCTCAAGTTTAGTCGAAGGGTTTTTGGTTTTGGATCATCGCAATATTTCATATCTTCCCAATTTTCTATGAAAATTACTTATTTTCAATTTGACTTAACAATGGAGTTGATAATAAAAACACCTAAGGGAAGTACCATCACAAAAAAGTTTTGTGAATTAGTTCACATTAGGGCATATAAATGTTCATTACATGCGGATCTCATTTTCATACCCATGATTGAATTATATATAATCCTCGAAATGGATTGACTTTTGGACCATGATGTAAAAATTTATTTTTATAATAAGGTGGATACAATATTTTATGATGATAAGGATTACATTATCTTTAGAGTAGAAATGTCACCAACATATTCTTATCTAGATCCAACCCCAGTAACTCTACTAAAATCAATTATCATGGAAGATTAAAATGAAATAACTATGGGGGAGGAATTCAATGTTCGAATATAGGATGTACCTATTGTACAAGAATATATTGATTTGTTTCTATAGGATTTACTTGGACATCCTCCAGAATGTGAAATAGAGTTTTCCATTGATTTAATTCCACGTTCAAGGCCCATATCAAAGAACCCTTAGAGAATGGCCACTATGGAATTAGAAGAAAAAATGAAACAAAAAAGAGTAATTGAGTAATAAGGGATTTATTCTCATTGGTTTTTCTCCATGGGGTTCCCCTATCCTTTTAGTTAATAAGAAATACAAAACTATGAGGTAGTGCATTGACTACAGGTATATGAAGGCTATAACAATAAATAACAAGTATCCCCTAACTAACAATAATAATTTATTCGACCAAGATCCTGGGGCTCAATATATTTCAATGATTGGCCTTCATTCTGGATATCATCAGTTGATTGTGAAGAAGGAAGACATTCCAAAAACACTATTTCGAACCAGGTATGGGCATTTTTAGTTTATATTAATGCCTTTTGGATTTACTAATGCACCCACTATCATCATGGATCTAATGAATAGAGTTTTCAAGGAATATCATGATGACTTTGTTGTGTTATTTATTGATGATATCATGGTATACTAAAAAATCTATGAAGATCATGATAATCACTTGCGCATTAATATAACGACTCTTAGAAGAAATGAATTATATTGGAAGCTTAGAAAGTGTGAATTACGGATTTAAGACATTTATTTTCTAGGCTATATTTTCTATACGGATGGATATTCTATTGATCCTTTAAAGACCATGGCAATCCAAGAATTTCCAACACCAATAAATATAACTGAGGTATGTAGTTTTTTGGTTTAGTAGGTTATTATTGAAATTTAAACTAGAATTTGGCCAGGTTAAACAACCCATTAACCAAGATCTCAAGTAAAAATGTAAAATTCATTTGGAAAGAAGAGTGTGAAGAATGTTTTCGACAACTAAAATGATGATTAGTCAATGATCTTATCTTGAATCTACTATTAGGGAATGATGAGTTTATTATTTATAGTGATTTTTCACAAAAAAAGACATGGTTGCGTCCTTATGCAGAATGATAGAGTTATTTCCTATGCATCATGGAAGCTAAAAATTCATGGGAAAAACTATCCCACTATTGATCTTGAGTTATCAGCTGTAATATTTTCTTTGAAAATAAATAGACCCAATCTCTATGTTGAAAAATGTGGGATTTATTCTGATCACAAGAGTCTGAAGTATATTTTCTCACAAAATGAACTCATCCTGATGAAATGGGGATGGCATGAACTACTCAAGGATTATTATTGCACTATATAAAACCACCTATGTAAGGAAAATAAGGTGGAAATTTCTTTGAGATGAAAGGATCATGGAGTTTTGAATATGATGAGAGTTGAAAGAGATCTTATTTTCATAAATATAGTATTGATGGATATGGTAATAACCATTTAAGATGACACATATTTAATTTTTCTAATGGTTTCAAAAACCTATTTTCTAGAAAGGAAAAGGGGTTCCTAGACTGATGATGTGGAGTTTCAAAATATGAATGAAGCATTGAATGATGGGAGATTGAGTGACTTCATATATGAAGATGAGATTTTCAAATATTGGATGATACATTGTGTTCCCAATATACCTGATATAAAAAGAGAATTTTTGGATGTTTCTCATAGATATAAGTACATTATAAACCCTCAGAGAACCCAGATTTATAGATATTTGAAGGAACATTTTTATGGGACTTCATGAAGATGGAGATTGCTAATTTTGTGTCAGGATGTATTTTTTGTCAACAAGTGAATGCTGGAAGGAAACAACAAGGACGATTCATACAAACTCTTCCTATAAGTGAGTGTAAATGAGATAATATTATGATAGACTATATTATTTGGATACCAATGACTCCTAGAATGAATGATGCAATAAGGGTCATTGTTGATCATCTTACAAAGTCAGCATATTTTCATGCTATAAGAGGAGATTTACCACTTGAACATCTAGTAAGACTATATATTAATGATGTTGTAAGACTCCATGGTGTATCCATATCTATTACATTTGATAATGATCTCTGTTTTACCTCATGATTCTGGAAAATACATCAAAAGGACCTAGATACTGAACTTCATTTGACCACTCCCTAACACCCTCAAACTGATGGATAATTAGAACAGACTATTCAAACCACATAAGACATGTTGAAATCTTGATCACATGACTTTCATGGTATGCGTGATCAATATTTACCTCTGGTTGATTTTTTCCTATAACAATTGCTTCCATTCAAGTATTCAGACGACACCATATGAAGCGTTATATAGAAAGAGATGTCACCCAACCACTTGTCGGGATGATATTAGTGAAAAAAAACTCGTAGTCCTAGAACATGTTGAGGAAATGATTGAAAAAGTTATGGTTATCCAAACCCACAACAAAGCAGCTCAAAGTAGGTAGAAGAGATATGTAGACAACCTAAGGATATATTATGAATTTCAGGTATGAGATCATGTTATATTGATGGTATCTTCAGTGGAGGGTGTTATACATTTTGGTAAGAAGGTTATATTCAGTCCCTGGTACATCGGACCATTCAAAATTCCAGAATGAATTGGAGTTGTAGCTTTTCATTTGGCAATGCCTCCAAATCTCTCCAAAGTTCATGATGTGTTCCACGTAACAATATCGAGAAAATACATGCCGAACCCAAAGCATGTACTCACCAATAAGGAAATTGAATCGGAACATAATTTCTCTCATTGTGAAGAGCCAATAAAAATTATTTATACTAGAGAAAAAGTGTTTATAAATCGAACGACTCATCTGGTGAATGTTCTATGGAGAAATCTTAAGATGGAAGACGCAACTTTGGAAGCCAAGAAACTTATGAGGAAGAATCAACCAAATATTTTTATGCAGTAATATTTTAGAAATGTATAGGTTGAAATTATTTTAAGGAGGGGAGAATGTAACACCCAAAGCATCCACGATATTTTTCCATTCGAATAATGAAATAACTTGAATTGTACACAACTTTGAGATTCTAACACACCGCGACCAATCAAACTATCCATTATGAATAGTAATACCCAATTTTTAAAATTTTATTATTTTTATTTTTCAAAACGGACTTTATTTTTGAATTCAGTCTATCGAAATTATCTTAGGGTGAATCTTTTGTATTAATCTGAAAACATTAAATTTTTTATAAATAGTGAAAAACACTGTAATATTGGCTAAATCTGAATTTTTTTTAAATAATTATTTATTTTATTTTAATTTAAGTTAGATCAAGATAGATACATAATACCTATATATGTTCAATGTAACTTATTGGATTCATTTTATAATAAGCTTAGATATATATAAAAATTGAAGTTTTTACCGTCTTGTACTCACCTCTTTGGAGCATTTCCAAATTTTCATAAAACATAATATTAGAACTTCTATGAGTTTAAATTAAAATATCATAGAGACATGGATTCCATCTGTAAGTAAAATGTTGTTTACAAAGATGAAAATAATTTTTGGCGAATAATAAGTTTTTATTTTTATTTATCACGGTTAAAAGTTAATACGGTAATTAAGGATAAAAATGATATTATAATTACCCTAACACATGTCCTAATTTTATTAGATAATTTTAATTCGACCAAAAACATCCGTAGTAATAATATATGACCCCTTTGGTCCACGTGGATTAGATTTGAACATTTATTATTATATTATTTAAAGAAGAGTTAAAAGAGTTAAATTCAATGTTTATTAAATTTATTATTTTTATTATCGGGTTATACATAAGATAAATTAAACTATCAATATTCATTAAAATGCTAAAAATATTTCCTACATAATTCTATTTTATTTAAAAAATTTAGACATTATATAACTTAATTTATTTATAACACATTGAAGTTGTTATAATTACCTTATTAATGAAAGATTAAAATATTGGCTATTAAAAATATCAAAATAAATGTAATTTGAGACTTTTGATAAATTACACTAATGTTCTAGGTTATTATGACATGTTATGGTTTATTAAATAATTTTTTTTGATGTAATCATGATGTTATGATTTTCACAAAAACCAAATACTAAATCGTGTCCAAATTGACATAATTGAGTTTTTAAAAAAACATTATATTATTAATTGATATAATATTTCTAAAATCTATGATTTGGAAAAAGTACATCAATAAGGTTATATATATTTATATATAACCACATGGGGTTCTCTTGGATTGTTATAGTCTGTTTATTTACAATGTAATATTAAAATACAAAAATACATGTTAAGTGTAAAACAATTTAACAAATAGTTAAATGTATAAAGATAAGGTTAATATGGTGACATAACCCTTTCTAAAACCTATTAGTTGATAGTTTTTAGACAAATACCCACATTAGCCTCTAAATAATTACTTTATTCACATTTATAATCTGAAAAATATTTTATTATATAATAATATTTCAAGCTTTTCCTAATGTGACCCCCACCTCGCTTATAAAATGGTACTACTCATTCTCTTAATTTAATATCTACAAATCCTTTTGTCTCAGCCCACCTCTGTTCAAATATCCACAAAACTATCCTCCCTTCATCATAGAGGCATATCCTCTATCAAAAATCCTACCTATAGAGCCCTTTTGATCAAATCAATAGTATGAATTTGAAGAAGAGGTAAATATTTCATCACCTCTTTCAAGTTCATTTCTTCTTCCACATCCTCTTTATTTGTTGTTTCCATTTTAAAATAATAAATCCATTATATTATATATATTTTGATGTTTTTATAAAAATGTTACAACCATATTTGTTATCCATTCCTTCATATGAATGCCAAAGTCACTATATGTGCGTATGTACGGCTTACCGTCTCCAGGTTGTGGTGTACTTTGTTATTCAAACTCATCATTATTTGGATGGGTATAATAATGAGTATAACTGATGAAAATAAAAAAATAAAAAATGTTAATAATTATTTATATATGAAATAAAATTTAATTACATATGATTTCACCATCATTATAATTATATTCTTGCTAGTGTGTACGTGTGGATTACTGTCTTCACGAACACGATGAGATTCATTCACAATTGTAATCATTCCAAAATAAATATCATTTTATTATTAAAAATAATGTTTTAGATATTAATATAATTTGGGATATTAATAAAATTCATCTAATCCATATCAAAAATGGAATATGTAGCCAAGAATATAACGGAAAACGTATCGATTAACACACAAAATGATGATACCACTAATATATTATTAATAAATCAACATTAGAGGATCATATTTGATATCTTATTTATGTAAATAGTAATTTTATAATTTAAAACAAATGTTTTAACTATTATATAGGAGGTTAATATATCATCGACTATGATAAATTACAAGTTAATAGTTAAGTTCACAATCACTTTATTATCTGAGGTTTTTTACGTAAGAATATATTGGGACCACTTTATCGTCCACATCCGTGTTTTATTAAAAATGAATATAAAAATAGTTTAACTATTTACTAGAAAATGGGTTAAATTAATTTATACCCTTATTTGGACTTATATGTTTTGAAAGGAATCAATCCATTGTTTTCTAAACAAGGTACAATATCACCTTTATTAATAAATTAGGTTAAGAATGTTTTTTTAACTTATACGGTGGGTATGGATATTTTCCGCTATTATAACAACATTGAATCTTCCATTAAAATATTTTAAGAATATTTTCAAAATAAATATTATCTTTTATAATTTTGTGACTTCTATATGATTTCAAAATAGAAAGATATATTTCTATAACAAAAATCATTTCATCAATGTCAACATTATTTGATGGATTTTAAACATGTTTGAGGTGGATTTATTATGATACAAATCTTCCATATTGTATTGATGTTTTATTGATATATTTGACTATGGATGTGTATTTTTAATAAAATTCATTGTTAAGGGATAATTTATTTACATTTCGTATGCTAGTTTTAATACAACTGATTATTTTATGTTAACACCATTTTAAATGAGGAATTAATTGGACTTAGTAAGTGATGGGTGGATCCCATTATAGCTCCCCGATGCATCAGTAGGTCTCATTAGACAAATTAGTGTCTTAGAACAAGTCCAGGAAAAAATCATATTTGTATTCTTTGCACATGGGTTGGACTATGTGGTTATGATGTCTGGCATTATGCATTCTATCTTTACGAAAGTGGCTATTGATATTTCATGGGAGTATTCAACTTCAAGAATATCTATGTGAATAAGTAAATATAATTATTTGGATTTACCTTTTCTATTTTATGCTGAAGTTTATGTTTATAAGGATTTTTTTATTCTTATACATTGTCTTATATGTTTATGTTTATTTATGAATGATTCTGCTATATTGTTATCCTTGCTGAGTATTTGAGCTCACCCCATTTTGTGTTTTATGTTTCTGAAAATGTGAAGAAGTATTTTATGATTCACCCACAGGAATTGGCTAAGGATATAAATGTGTTCAAAAGGGTATAAAATTTGGTTGATGTTTTTATTTCAGAATGTAATGTAAAACATATGAATATATATAGTACTTCTAAGGCTACTAAACCGATCTGTCTTTCGGGACACAATTCTTTGTATCATTCCAACATTATGTAATAATGCACCAACTCTAGGTAACTGGTGTTAGGGCCTTACAGGATACCCCTTTTTTGTCTCTCTAAACCTAAGATAAGGTATATAATAATAATAATAATAATAATATGATTGTTAATAATAATAATAATTATTATTATTATTATTATTAATCATATTTGTTATCTCATTTTATCCTTTGAATTTTATTTCAATTATAATTATAATTTAATTAATATAATTTCATTGTTACAAAACACATTTCATTGTTTCAAATCTAGAAAAAAATAATCTGCTTGTATGCCTTAAAAGAAACTCATCCGGTAATTGAAAAGCATTCAAATCCCCCAAAAAAAGTATATCTGATTCAAAATAATAGACATTAAATCTTGTCCACCTTAGAACATATCATCCCTGAGAAGCCATTGAGAACAATGAAACAACTCCCAAGCCATAATGTTCATGATGTCTCTCTCAAGTGGTCATGTTGCATTTCCCAACTCCTAACACACCTTTAATACCTTCCAAAAAAATTGGAACTTAATCCATTAATATCTAAGACAATAGTTAATTACCAACCGAAATGTCAAGACTGGAATTACTTGAGCCCGCTCAGCTGGGGACATGATCATGTCATCATAAAACTTAATCAATTACAAGGGATTCTCCACAATATTTTCTTCATCTTTAGAAAGGTTAAAATTATGACCCATTTTAGCTCCACTGTCATAATTTCCTTAAAAAACATGCCTCTGAGCATGTTAATGATGCACATAGCATGATAAAATTGTAATGGAATGGTTGAATCCAGATCAAACTAACAAAAAATGATCTCACATGAATTCCATGAAAGGCATAGCTGACCCTTTAATCATAGTAACATTAACCAAGATACATTCATTAAAATGGTTTCTCATCAAAAAAATTCATTGAAAAAGTTAAATGATGAGTCAAGTCACATCTGGATGACAATTTTCAAGATACTCATCTTAGACCATTGGTGTATTTCAACAAAACTGTATCAACTCCTTCCAAAGAATTCAAAATTTACAATGAACACATCCACCAAAGTCCATACCCAATGTCCAGTGGTTTTCCTTGGTCAAAAAATCATATGACCATTTTAAATATATCATGAATTAGCTTGAACCATGGTGTAAAACAAATTTATCCCACCTGAATTGTTACCCTTTTATGCTTTAACTCTTATCCCAACTACATGTTTGGGATATCCTAAAAATTGAAACAACCTGGTCCCAGGAACTAAAAAAGGTAGTCTATACCCCATTATTATAATTGATACATTAGAAAAGTCCATAAATACGACATTTGATCATCGACTGTGCCATAATGGCATCCTCCAGTTAGTTGAGTCAAATGAAAAGGTGAGTTCCCAAGGTTCCTTCAAGGGAATTCCAAAACAAGGAATCTAGACATCTCTTGGGACAACCTATAATAAATAATAACTATGACTTAGGTATTTAAAACATATAAAACCTCTCAATAAAACACAATGTATTTAAATATTTAGCGATAAGTAAGACATAAACTCTCTTACTACATCATGGAAGACATCAAGATAAGTTACTTTCTCATCGCAAAGAAGAATGCACTTAGAGGTGGTCAAATACTAATGAAATGTTTCCAGATACTTCCTTAAAGCCTAAGATGATGTTCTTGTTTTGTTAACAAACCAACCAAACCTATATAATGAAGGTAAGAACATATAAACTAGTACTTGTCAAAATCATGATAATGTATCTTGGTTCACATGCTGACAAGTTGACAACAACCGACCACCAAGACTTTTCTACTAGAGGAATTCCATGATCAATCATGCTTTACCATAAAATTATTCCAGGACTTACAGTTCATTATCCGGTGTTAACAACATTTAAAACCATATTGAATTCATGATTCAATAAAACATTGAGTCATATTTAAAACAGCCCTTCCTCAAGGATAGACATGCATGCCGACCATTTTGATGTGGTCTTTTTAGATTGCATTCCTTCTATATGGAAGTAAACCTATAAAAGATTTAACAGAGTTATCTCCACCATAGGAGGGTCCAAATTGACAATGATAATGAAATAGACTTTCCGATCAGCAATGAACTAGATCTAGGATTATATTAAATGTACTCGTGATTCATAACTGAGCCACAATCACTTATTTTATAACATTTGAAAATAAATCCAAAAACCCAATTGGTCACCATCTCATAACTCCTGATTCCTTGATTTATTTCCCAATTATTGGGATGAATCAGATTTCATTAACTCATTATTCTCTCTACTATGGATATTACACAAGAATATACCCAAATAGTACTCACCCGTGCGTACGCACGACATATTTAAATAGTTGTTTTTATTTAATAAGATAATTATATTTTTAAAAGTTACTAAAAATAGTATTGTTGAATATTTTTTAATAACAATGTATTGGAGCATAATAATGTGATAGGGGTGGATAAAACATGAACACACCATTAAAAATATTGAAAAAATAAAACATTTATAAAAATAAATTTATAATATTTGAGGAATATTGCGAATCAATTTCAACTACATTCAAGTTATGCATGGTGGCCATAATGGATCATCACCTGCGCTTCACTTCGCTTCACGCCATCATATGGTTTTGCCAACCAAAAATGCTAACATAGTCCATAGAAAAAGCTTCCAAAATTGCTAACACTACCCGTAGAAAAATTAATGCAAGTAATGTAATTTGAATTGAAAGAGAAATGAAATATAGAAGTGGTTGTTCGAATAAAAAATGTGATGTGGGTAGATGAATAATTTGAAAACATAATGATAAAACCCAATATTTAATTGCAACAAAATTTATGATGTTGATGTTTGTAGATGTTTTTTAGATAAATGATGTTGAACTGTCTATTATGAACAAAGTGTTTTTTCAATAAGTCTTCAACTTCAAAGTTATCCTTAAAATCCAATCAGCAAGTTCAGTAAAAAATATGTATATTAATAAATAGTAATGAATTTTTAAATTTGAATATTAAATTTACCAATGAAATAGAACATTTTAGTGCTCATTAAATTGATTCTTCTAGAATTTCACAGTATAACAAACATAACATTGAAATAACTTGTAAAATTTCATCAATGAAAAATATAACAATCTATTACCAATTAGACATGGTGTTGCAATAAAATAAACTATTTTTTGTATTGTATATTATACCAAACATAGCATTGAAATAAATTGTGACATATTTCATCATTTCATTGTATAAAAATGGTTACCATTCAAACATGTTGTTTATATTCAAACATGTTGTTGTGATAAAATGGATTACTATGGGATTGTACAGTATACAAAAAATGAAATGTAAAAATAATAGGTAGAGAACATGAAATGTAATATTAAAAGTTATTTGAAAAAAAATTATGCATGTTCCATAAACGTATGTACAATACCTAAATAATTTAATTTGAAAAAATGATATTAGGAAAAAAAATTGGGTACTTCATATAAGTAAAATATTCACTTGCTCCAAACCAGACTAAATCATATCCAATACCAAACTAAATAATGGAAAATATTCACTTGCTCTAACAGAGTACATGACCCAGTGCTCTAAAAATTTAATCATAATTCATACCTTGTATAATTTAAGGAAACTATTAACTGAAACAAAATAAAATGACCCACTGCTTGAAAATTTTACCTTTCTCCAGTCTTCCGTGATGGTGTATTTTTTCAAAATATAGTATTACTTCATCCTATCACCCAATATGCAGGATATTTACCTTACACTAATATTCATTATATTTAATATTTTGAAATCTTAAATTAGTGGTACATAATTTTGTAATATAATTGGATTAAATATGCAGACAGTGAAAATAATAGAAAACATAAATTATAATCATGTTGTATCATTTCACTGAATCATTAACTTCAAGATCTTGTGACTCATTAAAAAAGATTTGTACATAAAAAATGAAAAATTATAAATATAATGTGTACTAATTATAATAAATACCAAGGGAAAAACAAATTATGCAGGATATTTGAAATTTTTTCAAATCATACAAGGGTGCATACCTCCTGAAAGTGCCCAGTTAGATTATTTATGTAAGATGATATTCAAATGATAAAAAGTGAAATAATGACCTTGAAGTTAGAATGGATCATTCATAACGTCTATAAGTCCCTCCTCATAGATAAGTGGCACATATTGGTGGTTTTAATCCTGATAAAATTGAGTTGGATTTAAGGGGATTTTTTGGAACTATTGGAGAAGTAACAAAAGATAGAAAAATAGATAGAACAAATTCAAGAATGAGCAAGGGTTTTGCTTTTGTAATGTTCAAAACCAACAGGTTATATTTTAAGGTAATAAAAAAGCAGAAATACACTCAATATAAGTGTAAAACCATTAAATGTTCAACATCTAAATCAAAGAATCAATTATTCATTGGTAATTCTCTGCGAAACTAGACTAGTGTTGATGTGAGGAAGTCTTTAATTTGTTGGAACAGGAGTGAATGATGTTCATGGGTTGAAGGATTTACAGATATCTTACCGTAGTCCTGGTTTTTCTTTTATTGAGTACTACAACCATGAATGTGCTGCATATTCGAGAAAAAATAGTAAAATCCACTATTAAAGCTTGGAAATTATTCTAATACAGTGAGATGGGCTAAATCCTAGAAATTCAGTTTCTTATGCTGCTTCTCAGGTTAACTCTGTTTATGTTGAAAACATACCAAAAAACATTACCAAAGATCAGTTAAAAAAATTATTTGAACATCATGGAAAGATCACTATGTTGGTTTTTCCTCTGAAAAAGTCAGGGATGGAAGAGAAATGATATGATTTTGTTCACTTTTCAGAGCATTCTAGTGATAGATAGGTTCTTTTTAACCACACTTTTTTAAAAAAGATTATATAACATACCGCTTATGGTAAGAAACAACTATGAAAGATAAATAATTATATTGAATGATAACTATCTGTAATATAATTCGAAATATAACTTAAAATATATATGTTTTAGAAACTGTAGTGTCATATTTGGAAGAAAATGAACCATACATGTTTAAACTGTACCATAAGTGACAACTATGGAACCCATTGTAACCACCATAGAGAAACATACGTGTCCCTGTTCTTTTCTGAAATACAAAATAAAATAAATTGTCAATCACTATGATCATTAATTCTCATTCTATTTGAACATAAATTTTCAATCATCCATCACCTCATACTATGAGTAGTCAATCTATCTAAACAGAAATGAGTTAATTTTATCGTGCACTTAAGTAATTTGGTTGCATACCCGATCCTAGGAAGGTAATTCAACACGTTATAAAAGTCCATTGTAGTAATTAGGATACCCAAATAATATTCAAAAAATATATATTGACACATCACTATAATAAAAAACAAATTATAACATAAAACATACCAGTTTAGTTCCGTTAAGGTATGTTTGTTGAACCATTCTTGGGAGTTGTCAGAATGAATGTTATTTATAAAATATTTCATTCACCACACCATTGGTCCTAGGATGATTACCGCTTGCATCTTCTGCTCATTATTTCATAAAAATTCAGAGGATGTCCATCACCTTCTATTCTCCTGCAACCATGCAATGACATATGAATGCACTAATTAAAAATGTGTTGAATGTGGACATGAGAAAACAATTTAAAAACCAAGTATGTTAACACTTGTTTCTAGCACTAATATCATATGGAAAAAAAATAAAATTATTGATATTTGATGGAAAAAAACATTCCCTTCAAATATATTATTGCTGGAAAAATGAGGGATATATAAAATGCTTTTGAATTTAGGTTTGGGTGCATGATCAATTCAATGGAGGGCCTTATTACTAAAAATACTCTATGGGTAAGTGGTGTACCTGGAAACCCAAGAAATCCAGTTCGATAGATGCCTCCCATATAAATGTTTACATTAATGGTGTAGTCTCGGGGATACTGGATTGTATCTAGTTTATGGTTTTAATGAATATTATAAAGAGTCATGTAGTACTGCATCTTAAAACATCATAGTATGATACAGGTTTCTCAACATAGATAATAAAGATTCATGTAGTACTACATTGTATCTACGTTCATATATTGAAAAGGTGTAAAACTTATAATCAGTAATCTAATAAAAAACCAAACATTCATAGACTAATGATAAATATAAAGTGTTGTGAAAGAAAAGTTAAAAAGATAGATATATTTGAAAATAATATGATAACTACATTTCCAAAAGCTAACAGTGACAATTTCCTACCAGTGAAAATTTGATTCTAGAGAATACCGATTTATACTTTTATTTTTCATAATTGAATGATATTTTATAGGAGCATAAATTGAATGGAAATTTTTTGTCATATAACGGGATAACCTTCCCCCCACGCTCGGTTGGGGTGATGCGGGAGCGGATGGATTTGGGGAGAGGTTACGGGGTCGAGTCCCTGGGGCGGAAACGTTACATGTATTTTCATTCATTGTGTGTGTGCTTCTTTCGCATTTGTACCCCACCCTTTTATAATGGGATAACCTATAAAACTGACTAAATACATGGCATCCATTCTATAATGACCTATTTCCATTAACAGTGTCTCTGATCTGCAAAATAATTTAGAATTCACCTATAAAGAACAACTTTTAACTTGCCAACAAAGCATACCCAATTGTTGCATGATTTTCCTTGATGTACGTTTTACATAAACTGATAGTGAAAATGAGGAAGTTATCCAACACATAACTGAGTACCATAGGGAAATTATTGAGGGAATATTAAAATAATAATAGTAAAAAAGATATCATGTATTGTATCAGGGAGTAAAAAGGCTCAACAAATTTTTCATCATATGTTACAACCTTTCTGAATCAAACTGGAAAAGATTTAGGAATATAGAGGGGGAGAAATATGGGTATATAAAGGGGAATAAGGGGTACTATATAGACATCAAGATTA
The DNA here is from genome assembly GCA_963277665.1 of Viscum album. NCBI lineage: Eukaryota > Viridiplantae > Streptophyta > Magnoliopsida > Santalales > Viscaceae > Viscum > Viscum album. Next base: position 2,042,498,537 of record OY728150.1, on the reverse strand, counting down.
TTTCACTTAGTATCAACCTAGGTCTTGTGCAGGAGAATAGAGGGGGAATCTCAAGTAATTTTCATTTGTCACACATTCCTCAAATTGAAATTCTGGTCAGTTCATCTTAAATACATAAAAAAGATCCCCAGTCTAGGGGATCTTCTAGTGTGAATTTCTTATTACTCAGTCCAACCCGAAAAACTCCCCCAACTACTAAAATTGAAAATTGGTTGGGTTTGACATGAGGTTGTGTTTGTTTGCATGTAGCATATTTATTAACATAAGGTGGTGTTAGTTTTTCTGCACCATGTTTGCACAAAAGTTTTACATGTATAGACATAAAATAGTTTTAACTAAAATAGCCATGGTAAATCTGCCTATATGATGGATGTATTCCAATGGATGCTAAAGTGGGTCATCAGTTAAATTGATTATATATCATGCAGACAAACCTGTAATGTGTGTGATTAGTTAAACCTCTAATGTGGGTGATCACTTAAATAGATTATATGTCATCTGAAAAAGAACATGAAAAAAAATTTAAAAAATATATATACAACTTCTCGATAGGAATAATACTCTTTATAGCCTACTCTTCAGGAAGCTTGATTTATTTTTTGAAGGTGTGTGTGTTTCATCTCTCCAATCAGATGATAATATATTCAATAATAATAATTTTAATAGTTAAGAAGCTACTATTTAAAAGTAATAGTTAAAAAATAGCAGATTTTAAAGTAGAACTTATTGTTAGAGCGATGCTGAAATTGAATAGAGATAATATTAGTGATATAAAATGGAAATCGAAATATATCAATATAAGTGTTGTCATAGAAAAAAAAATTAATCAAGAAACAATTCGCATGAAACCACATTTTGGTAGAATATAAATCAATTGAAAACTATGCACTACTGAACTAATATAATAAATACATATTTTGTCCCTCTCATATTTCTCTTATCATGAAACATGTCTTTATGAAACAAACAACTATATAAATTCCTCAGTTTCTAAAATTCAAACATACTAAAAAATTCATTTTGAATGATCATATGTAGAGGCCATGAGTAAAAATTCCTTGAACATGAGACTTCAATTAGGTAGTCGCTATTTTAGTACTTAATGCAAATTATATATTAAGAAACTAATCTAGAACATGTAGTTGTCCGATTATGGTGGAACACTGAAAATGTAAATAACTCACTACCTCTATGCAAGAACATCCATGCAGAATCAAAATCAAACCAACAAATTCCAAAGTATATCCATCAGCTGGATAACAAACCTGAAAAAAGGAAAGAGTCATATGTGTGCAATAAGAACGTATAAAATGTTACCATGAAATACATTGTTTTAATCAGTCATTGAATATAAATTGACAAACCTACAGTAAAGGAAATTTAATTGGGATTCCACACCAGATTTCCAAACCCTCACCTAGTTGATGCCTTTTACCAATGTTAGGTTAGTAAATTAGCTAACCTTATGGGTTCCCAACTATAATTAATCATAGAAGAAAAACATTAAAGCATCTGATCAATAATTTTATACATAAAAATATTAATTTTGATGGACAATACCCTATATTTGGGATGTACATGTAGAAGATACAGCTTAAAAATCACCTTCAAATCATCAACGGTCTCCCCTAAAGGGAAACTGGATGTCTTTATGCCCTGATGTTTGGATCGTAGGCCGTCTGACGAGATAAGCATGTCCAATCTCTATAATACATGATCCCCTACTCTAAAATACATGATCCACAACTATAATAAATGATCCACTACAAAATTCACGATCTGATACTCGAAAAAATCATGTTTCGCTGCTCATAGGAAATACATGTTCCACTACTAAAATAAAATACATGATCCCCTACACTTCTCATAGAAAATGCAAGATCTAATACTATAAAAAAAGATCCATTGGTCTAATGCATGTCAAGTCATGTTTAGTATATGTAAATGTAACTAATAACTCATATAAAATATAATGATCAACTATTCCACAATATGTCACTAATATTATGTTGCACCAAATTCTAGTTAGTCCATCATGTCGCCTAGTATGCAGGATCAAATCCTTGCACCACCACAGTGGAATGGTTCACTGAATTCCTGCTTATGACAAGTACTATTTTATTATGTGTTACATTTGTATGTTAAATTATTCATGACCAATCATAAAAAATTTAAAGGAAATAAAGATGTTGTTTTACCTGGATTTTTATTTCTGAGTGATTGTTGTGGAATAAGAGGTAATGATCTAAGTGTTTGAGCACCGACAAAATCATCCAGCATGTTTACATACAGATTCAATAATGCTTAAAGATAAGAAGAAATACTAATGAATATTATGTTGGCAATATTATGTTGTGAAACTTCATATATTATAGGGATTCATTCAGCACATTCTAATACTAGATATCAAACTGACTATATCAACCATTAAAAAAATTTGTTACGCTATTCCTGGGTAATGTAAAATATATAGTCAGTTTAATAATGTAGGTTACATAGTTTTGTTGACAGTAATGAAATTGGTACCTCTATAGTGATATATTTATCCAGAAGACTGTAGCTATAAATAATTCCAAATGAAGGGATTTCATGTAAGTTGTGGGTATAATCGTTCATCCACCAGTAGATGAATGAATAGATTTGTGTTCCCAGTTCTGGTTGTATTTTATGAACCCGACACTTGAGGTACATGGCGTAGTAGTGGAATAAATCGGAAACCCCTTATCATCGGATCTGTTGATGAAATTGGAATCCACTAATCGATGATACTTGATGTGTAAGACTAAATAGTTGAGTTAATGAGTGGAAATCTAACCTTAGCGTCGAATGAAGCTATTGTAGATTGAGATTAATGCGGGAGGAAGATGACGGAGAAGCATGGATTGAGATGGAAATAGAGTCAGATCGTTTTGGGAAGGAGACAGTGGAGGTCGATGGTAGAGTTGGATTGATAATCATTTGTGGAAGGTGCTGGGATTTAGATATTGAAAGAAGGTAGACAGGTCACTGGAAGGCGATCGCCGTAGGTGTGTTTCAGGACGATGCTGGTGGAAGACGGAAACCCGAGGTGGGGAGAGGCCTCATGGAATGGCATCGGTGGAACGAGATTTTTGAAGGGTTAATCAGGAGTTTGAGTAGAAGGTTAGAGGTAAATTGTTATTTGGGTAGGAGAAGTGGGAGACGTGGAGAATTCTGGTGGTGACACATAAACATGGATGAACCCAAGTTTATTAGATATAGAGGATGACTCATTTCCCAATAATTAGACCAAAATCAAAGACTTCATTATAAAATTATCAACTCAACAGATACCATGTATATCAACTCTTAAAACCCTCAGGTTTTAAAAGGAATATGAAAAAACCTTCATATTAACAATAGACTATATGACTTATGCATTATATTATGTTTGTATATATAAAATATGTTACCCAAATTCACATTTCCCTTTATGACCATTAACATAGACAATGCCGAATAAAGTCACCCATTAATGAGGGGGAAAGGTCATGAGAACTAAAAAATATTTGACCAAGACCAATGAATGTCTAACAAGCTAAAATCATGAATTACTCAATGTTGACACACATAATGGGGTTTAAATATATCATGATCATACATCTAAAAAAGGGTTCCATTGAGAATATAAAACATCTAAAAGGGACTGCAACACTAGAATATAACCAATAAGTAGAAAACTCACATGTTTTAGAAATTAATTTAAGCTATAAAGGGTGGTACCTACTTTAGGATATCCCCTTATGAGGGGAAAAAGTATGAACCCATTATGGTTCCAGAAATACAAATGTCACTAGGCCCTGATTCGATCATCTAACTCATTGCTAAGAGAAGGCATATAAGAAATCATATGGTCCCATTTCGAGGATACACAAGGGGATACTCAAAATAAATGTAGAACTAACATTATACAAGGGTTTAAATAGTGGAAACCATGTAGGGTTTAATTTATATTATTTAAATAAAAACCCATTTATCCTTTTAATAATGTATTGAAATACCTTAATAATTATGAAATTAATCCTGTAAATCCCTTTTTAACAGATATAGTGACCAATAAAGGTCCCACTAAGCCATCTTGGTTTCATCAAAATGCAACCCAAATTTAGTTTCTTATTTATTAATGTTTCAAAACAGACCTAATGTGATATCTCAGAAGAAAAATTTCCCAATAGACCTTCTTGTGACTAGTTGTGAATTTATGAATTTAACTAATTGTTTCAGATCAACATTGAAATCCCATTAATTTTATACATTTTCATACTATAATGTGGTTATATATCACCATTCCTTGATATGTATGGCCTTCTACCAATCCATAAATAGCACCTACATATTTCACATTGACATTTGGATACAATTTAATTAAAACCATTTAAATTATCCCATTCCATCGATTACATCAAAAAAAACTAGAATCTCATCACAAGGAGCTAATAAAGAGAACACATGCTATTAGTACATAAGCATAAGAAATTAAGTATGGAGACATGATAATAAAGGCAACATCATGTAATAACATTCAAGGACTAGGATCATATCAGTAGTAAACCTATAAATGCAACCACATCACATGGAATATTCATTCCATGTGAATATATATGTTCCTATTATGATGCATGCAGTACTTATTCCTTCTCATATCATGATAAAGGTAAAATAAAAAATTGTATAAATAATATTAAGTGAAATGTAGACTTTCCACTCAATGTGAAATAATAATCAACTGTAAAAACAACATGGACATCAATCCCAACCCTGTACAATTTATCATTTCCTCATATGTGGGGTGGTCAGTATCGTGCATGAATATTTACCAAGAGCCTAAGAATTTTTAGTCCTCAATATTCCTACCCAAAACAGTAATAAATTAAAAAAAATTCTATGATACAAAATTGTGAATCCCCATCCCGAGTGACCAATATTACGGTATCCATACCTGTGGGTCAAATGTCCTCAAGCGTGTCTCCCTAAATTCTAGATGATGGGGAATTGTCTTTGGGGCCTTGGGGTATCTATAAGGAGACTATTACCTCATATAATAGAGTATGCACAATGATATAACTAGGGTAAATTATTTGGTAATAGCCTAGGAATATCTATTAAATTTCAAATAATGGAAATATGAATAAATTATAATTTCCTCACAATAAATAATATATAACAACAGAAAAATGTAAAATTACCAACTCTAATACCATATAACGATGCATGCAATGTCTGGTGTTTCCACAATGTACATTCATAATAATATTACAAAAGAAATGAAAATTAAAACTATAATGTTCTCGAGAATCCTATTCATGAGTTTCATCCAGTGTTCCCTAAATCCACCATAAGTAGCACATCCCAACAAAAACAATGAATCCAATGACATACTAATATATAAAAATGATCAGGTACCACAGATCAATAGATTCCTAGGTAGGGTATGAATTGTAAATCTCTATAGGTTGGCACCATCTGTTTCTGGCCCAATCCAAATAGTGAAATATAAATTTAGATGCTGTGTTATATATAGTAAGGGTGTAGCACTAAAAAATAAAATGGAAACACCTTGGTATGAGTTCCTAAATGGTCTACCTTCCCATACCACCTTTTTTGGCCTAAGATGGATATCATAAAGGTGTTACATGTGAAGGACTTAAAAATATTACATGAAAAAATATAATCGAGGAAAAAAAATTACCCCTAGACTATACTCAGTCTTGGGGTATCATATCCATGTCAACACATGAGAATAAAAAATTATAAGAAAGATGCATCAAGAGATACCACACAAGATCATAAAAATAAAAAATTATGAATCTAATAAGATAAAAAAATCATTCAAATACTGTTATGGAATCGTATTCCCATCCATAGAGATCAAAAAATAATCCCAAGTATCATAACATGAACATCAGCTAAGCCTTTACAACAGAGTCTATCTATGGTAATACAAATGAATCCCAATTATAACTTCAGTCATGGTGACTTTAAGTCAATCCCATGTATCACACATTGTGGACCATGTGTCACCAATATCATGGAAAATCCATCTTCCTAATGGATCCCTTCACAGTTTCTCCCCCATGGAATAGTTATCAATAAGGTATATAATAATCTTCTCAGGAATCCCTTGCCTGGAATATCAAATAATCTCCTCCAATGTACATGGATGTAAAAAAATGGGCTTGGAGAGTCCATCCATGAATCCTTAATACATAATCCATGTTCCCTCCCTACCCATGACAGGTGATCCAATCATGTGAGGCACAAAACCTATAGTAAACTTTTATAATTTAAATCATCAATTAAACATCACATGCCATCCATGGAATATCAGGGTTCTATGTTACAAAAGTAACAAAATGATACAATAAAATTATCAATATAGAATTCAATATTTATCAAAAAAACAAATCATGTAACAATTACATGCCATCATTAGAATTTTCATATCTTAGTTTTTCAAGAAGACCAATGTTTTAAAGGTAAAACAAGCCACAAAATAGGGCATAAACATTAGACACTTGCATATGAAAAAGAATAGAAAAAAGGTACATGGAATCATCAAGCCTGAAATCACATGTCATCAATGAAATCGTAAAAACCCAAGGCATCATTTTTGGAATGTATATAATTCCATTCCAACCGATCATGTGGTCTAATATATAAGAACTAAAGTGGTAAGGAACATATCTTAACCTAACGTTCCATGAACAAGGCTTGATGTTAGGTGTTAAATATAATAAACACATGGGGATATATAATAAGAATAAAACACATCCATTTTACAAGGGATCCAATTAATGGATCATTACGCATGATAAACCAATTTAACAAATTTATGGAACTAATCAAAGGTTAAAAACATTTTAATGAATGAGGAAAATTATTCCCGTTAGGTTGGTACTCCTAATATATAGTCATTTTATTCCGAAGATTGTGGGACTCCCAAAGGGTTGGCCAAATGTAATCTAAACACCCTACAAATTGATCCCCCACTTGTGAGGGCCACTAAAAACATAAAAATTCATTTTGATAACTTTAATAAGATTATGAAACTCTTAGGAGGTTTCATTGGAAGGGAGAAATCAAATATAAACTATGTTTTTATATTAATTAGGGCCTAACCAATAATGAACATCAAGATTGTCAAATCCAAAACATAAGTCCATTTATACTAATTGATCATAAAATTAAAATTAAAATTATTAAAAGGGGAAAATAAAATCTTATCACAAAACAATAACCAACAAGAAGGCATATAGAAAACTGAAATCATATCTAAGAATGTAATAAATAAAAACCACTTAATTTTGGATTAGAATACATCTAACCTCAATTAGATTGGTCATATTATAAAATCACAAAATAATTCATTAAAAAATTCCTTAATTTGTCAACAATGCAAAAAACACCCGAAAGAAAAAAATTTAATCATTACTGTGATATTTGGAAGACACCAAACCTCCATTAGAGGGGTTTTTTGTATAATCTGGATTTTTTAGCAAACATATCATTTAGAATAATTTAATAATTTCTATCTGTTCATTATTATGTGTTTTCAAAGACAAATCACCTCTGTTGGATGTGTTTTATTATAAATCCATGACTTTCTTCGTAAAAAAATCATTTATCATAATTTAAATGTTTACCCATTTAATCAATATGCATTAATTAAATAAAAGGAAAATTGAAAAATATTTTATTAAATGCATACATTAATTTAAGGACTAAGAAATGTGATCTTACCACATGTACAAGATTACCAAGATGAACACATTTTCATTTGACATTTTTATCAGCTACCACTCTATGATACTTTCTCCATCCTCTGAGAATTTTCAACTTTTCATATAAAAAATGACACCTACCACCTATTTACATATTCAAATGTCCATGAATATTTATAAGGGGATCCTTAAATATTTTCTTATATGCATGTACCCATCCCCACATATCCTCGAATGCATTTTTCATATTCATACATGAGCACACATAGACCCTTATAAGTATACACATTTTCATGGGAAATCATATTTTTAAAAGGGGAACCAATATAGATATATTCATACTTATGTATATATAGGAATTTCACCTTTGACAATAGCAACCTGATCTGGAATCAAGGATGGCCAAATACACTACAAAAAAATTATTAGGAACTCAAAATCACTAGGGAAAGGACCAACACAACCAAGGAACAATAACAAGAACTCAAAATAAATTAAAATCACCAATTATAAAATTTTTTATAATGAATAGCGATAGAAAAACTTTCCCCAAATTGACAAGGGTGAACAAGAGAATTTTAATAGCTATGCCTTTTGTGGTAGTTTCCAAAACATGAAAATGGGGGTCTTAAGTGATGCTTAGCATACCCTAACATTGTAAGATGAACCAAAAATCAGATTATCCCTAACTATATGGTTTGAACATATCAACATCGGGTGATATAAAAGAAACAAAATCTCAAAAAAAGGAGTAAGGGAATACCTCGATGAAACGAACCTAAAACTAGTGATCACTGGTTAGGATGAGGTCACAAAGAGGGTGGTCATAAGGGGGGAGGGCACAAGGACAATGTTCTCTATAAGGGAGGTCGCATGAATTCAGGGTTATTTTGAGGATATGTCATGCATGGGTAAGGATATGATAAAGGGGGAGACAGATTTTGGGTATCTCTGAACCTAATATAAGTTATATATATAAACAATAATAATAATTATTAAAATCATGAGTAATTATATTTTTTATTATAATATTTAAAAAAAATTGTATTTTTTCCGTTTTACCGATTTAAATTTTTTCTATTATATTTATATACAAATTAAATCAGTTTATTTAATAAATTCACAATACAGTGTTCCGAATCAGGGACAATGTGTTCCAATGGCCGATCTTAAAAATTGATCGACTTGTAAATGAAAAAAACTAAAGTTAATATGGAATTATATCTGATTCCAAACATGAGATTTTACAGTCGAACAAGGTGTGGAAAAAGGAACATCGTTTTGAACTTTTACATAATCAATTATTTCTCAATATAGTGTTTTTGGGGATTTATTCTTATGTAAATTTAAGCAAGATTCACATCAACTTTTAGTATCCAAATAAGGATTTAATTTCTTGGGAACCACTAACTCTATCCCTTTACTATGTTCCAAGATATTTTCCTATACTTTGACTTATCCTTAGAATTATAGTTATAATTTTCCATAGGGATCTCACTATGGTTTTCTCTTAATAGATTCATAATACTAACTAATCCTTTTCTCATGTTTCAACTGTAAAGACCACATAGTATCTTACATGGATATTAATACTTTATATAAAAACATTCCTTTCATTGAACAAACACATGACTGAGGACCATAATAGTTTATTTACTTTGGAATCATGGAAAATAGGCATCTAATTTGGTGAATTATCTTCAAAAGACCCCACAATTATCATATCACATAGTACTACACAATGTTATACCCTAACAAAACATTAACTCATAACCTAGGGAGGGAATCAAAATAAAGGGTGATCTTGGATTCTCAATAAGTATAGGAATAAGAGATATCATTAAAGGATAATATAGAAGCACAACATATTCAAAAGGGGGAATGATATTGATCAAAACTAACAATGTTCACACCCAAACTATCATGAAAATGAATTGTGGAATAAAACATTATCATTTAGAAAAAAAATATCCATAAAGAAATAAACTATCATAAATCAATTATGTACCATAATACCATGTCATAAATATGTGGAAACATGATAAATATAGAATACCATTTCATGTGTCAGGTATAAATTCCATGAAAATCCATATAGTATATCCTAACACATTGGTTTTATATAGTGGATCAAGATGATCATATTTCTAAATATGGATTTGGATGCTGTCATTTCCCATTTATGGATAAAGATGGACATATTTTAAATTGTATATCTAGACACACCTATTTCCCTTTATAGATCAGAAAATATCTGTTTCTAATTATGGAAAAATAAAATCAAATTGGTTCCCATTTGTATCTCATGAGACATAAATATCTACCCAATGCATTATATAGAGATATATTTACCACCCATCACATAATAAAAACAATAATATTTGTGGCACCTGATCATTAAAATTATTTATATCATAAAACATGAAATAAAATGTGTATTAAAAGTATTTAATTATAACATAAAACATGGAGAAAATATGTTGCATAAAAATTTATTCATTTAATAAAATATTAACCGTTGTAAAAATATATTGGCTTTATAAGGACCATATCATGGTACAACCTGTGGAATAAGATATGGGTTTAATAAACATCCTTAAATCAAAACATAAACTATGTAAAAATAGTATATAAATGGTTTCATGAGATCATATCCATATCATATGTAACATAAAAATATGAAATATTAGATAGAAAATAATATTGAAATATCATGTAAATAATTTCGTGAGGATATATAACCTTTCTGATTTGAAAACATCTTTTAAAAAAATTTAAATTCCATTTCATTGAATGTAACGTTGAAATCAAATAATGTAATCCTTTAAAATCACTTATACAAATTTAAATCCTAATTAATTTTCGAAAAAATGTTTCCTGAGATTGAACATAATAAATAATTTATAAATATTTTTTATTTTTTATGAAATTATTGTTGAGGGAGATGAAAAACTAAAACTAAAGAGATAAATAAACACTAATTTTCATTAAAGAAATTTCATCCTTATTCTATATACAAATGAGTGAAAAAGGTTAAATAACTTGAATAATTCATGAATGCATATAGGATAAAAATTCATGACAATCCTATATATATGGATCATAATATTTAATCAATGGAAAAAATTATATGCATTCCCAATAGATGGTGAACTTTTACCAACAAACTATTATAACTAAAATAATATTTGAATCAGAATACCAATGATAAAATAACATTAAATGAAATTAAAATATCATGAATGGATTGATATTCATGATATAACATTTCAATGGGATAACAAACATGCCTTATAAATGAATATTGGTGTGTAACATAACCTGCATATCAATGAAGGAAAATTGAGAAAACTTATGTTACAACTCTTGTATAATTGAAAATATAACCCCATTATAGGGAGATACTAGTTTGTTTTAAAAATAATAACAATAATGTGTTTATTAATCATAAATTACATTCATGGGAATTATATTCACTACATAGAATAAGGAGTTAGAAAATATATCACTTTGAATAATTATAAGATTTATCTCCAAGTATATTAATTGAAAATTAATATGAATTATTATAATTTATAAATTATTATTATTCCAAATATTTATTCAATTTTTACATATTCAATTCCAAAAAGTGGATGAATTTAATTTTTAATTAATTTATCAAACATGTCAAGAATTCATCTTTTTAATATTAAAAGGATTAGAAGATTTCAATGATTTTTCTATTCAATTTAAATTTGGAATTGATTAAATTATCTAAATTAGATTAATATATTTATTATTTATCTAATTACACATTAAAAAAAATATATTTTAACTATAAAAATAATTTAATCAAAAATGTATTTTTCAAATAAATTTTAGAATTTTTACATATAATTAAAAAATATTATTATATTAAAATTAAAAAAAATTAACCCAAGATTAATGTGAAATTCCTATTTCACTAATAGAGGTTGTTTCAAATAAAATTAATATTGTTAAAAAATTAGTTTTAAAATAATTTCACAATTAATAGGTGAAAAATATCCTTTTAGAAAAATAGATCTTTTCATGTCTAAAATTTAAATTTAAATTATCTGTTGTTCTGAAATCATATAATGTAAATGTTAATTAGTTGATTTAATATTTAATTTCTAAATATATGATATTTATTTCATCAAAATTTATTTTTTAAATTTATTGTGATAAAATGAGTTCATTCATAGAAAAATAGTTTTCTTCATAAATTGAATTTTTTTTTCAAAATAGTTATTAAATTCATTTATAATTAATTGGTAACAAGAACATTGATTTTATAAAAATTAATAAACTATATTTTCATTATTTATTAAATAAATTTCATACCAACCTTTTAATGGATATATAATAACTATAATAATATATTAATAAAAATTCATGTTTCATTTTAAGGCAGTGCCACCTATAATACAAGCTAGGCTCAGTAATGCATGAAACACAATCTTGACGTGGTATTTCTTATATAAAATTATTAACCTAGTGTTTCTTGTACCACATTCTAATACCATTTTTCATATAGAGGAAACATTACATGGTGTTGTGTATTTATTAATTTTTCAATTTGTATGGCATATAATGAAATCCAAAAATGAAATTTAATTTCATAATAATAAATAAATACATAAAAATAGGGGTGTTACATATAGGAAGGTGAATTATATTACTGGTTACTTAGTTTTATGATAAATACATTTACATGGATTTATAACTCATGTATAAGAGATATATACATAGTGAATGGGAACCCAAGAGTAGTTTCATGACATGCGGGATACACATCTTCTTTATATGTTATTATCAGGTTGTATGGATGAAAATAATGTAGTTTTTCATCATATAGTAATGAAGTAGTAGTGATATAGTTTAATGTAATGTATCAATGACTTTGGTGCTGAAATGAGAATTATTTGATGTATTTCTTGACAATCATTCCATTAGTAGCCGTAGTGATGTGTTCATCATCCATTGGGACCAGTGAATATAATTCATTATAGATGGAATTGTTTTGGGAATAAGATCCATCTCACATTGGTTTTTGTTTTGAAGAATACATACCATGTATCATTACAACTCAATAATTCTAAACTAATTCCCTCTTAAGGAATTAATACAGAAGAACATTTATGTTTAAGGCTCATGGTACATAGTTTTTATGAAATTCCATATTGTTCAATGTATATATAATTTTATCATTGAGCCACTAAAATTAATGAAATATCTATTACAATACCTCTCTTATATAAAACAGGTCATCAATGTAAATATATAGTGATGAAAATTGGACAAAAATGTGTAGAACCACTTCCATATAATATACATAAAAATTATATATTTTTTTAGCTATATAGATTATAGTGTGACTATCCCACCAATTATGGGGATGATTATAATTCCATGATATCATGTTCCACATATTTTATACTATGTACTATAATATATTTTTAGAAGCCACTAACTAACTATTTTTAACACTTTGGTATAAGGATGAGGGATCAGAATGAATTCCATGTTGTTTATATAACATTTTTAGTTCGGAAGAGTATAAATTAGGACCATTATTCACCAATATTTAATAAGGGATCCCAAATATTGTCTATTTTTTCATAAAAAAATATTGATATCTTTATGAGAAATTTATTTTTGGGGTATAACCTCAACAAACATAGAGAATATATTCAAGAGAGTAAATATGTATTTGATTTTCCTGGATGTTGTATAGGGATATGTACCCTTTATATTTACTCACCACATATCAAATGAACATGAATATTTGGAAGTGTTAAACAATAATGGGGTTGATTAATGAAGTTGGTATGTATCTAATATGTATTCTATCACATAGTGATCACCATAGAATAGAGTTTCATTGATTATCATAAATATCTGTATTTCATAATCTGATGGAAATTATTACTTTTAAACTGATCATTAATACATTCAAATTCGAGGACATCCTGTATTACATTGATAATTTTTCCTCAATTAATTAATATTGTTATAATTTATTAACTCCTTATTCATTTAAGTAATTCTAATAATACAGGAAGTTATTAAGGGTAACACAGATGGATCATTGTTATATTTTCTCAATTATTTATCATCTTGATGATTTAATATTTTTCAATAGGAAGTTCAATATGGAAGACACGTGACCATATAAAAAACAACTTCTCAATGGCAGGATATGACCTCTTTGGTTTATTACGTGATGTTGTAAATGAAATAATACACCACCTAATGTTTTTCAATTATGATGACTATATAATCCCATTATTCTTATAAAAGAGTTGGGGACACATTAGAAAATAAATCATTCTGGTCATTTTGAAAACATGGGACATGAATCGATTTTGCCTCTTACGGGAGTTCTATCAACAACCACTATTCATAGTCGATCCAAGAAATAATATATTTCTTTTTAATGAAACACTCACCATTCATATTATTGGTTAAAAACAGGTTCTTTAAATATGGATCCGGAAATTGAAACTTAACCAATGTTTAGAATATGAGATTCTACCTTTTAGCATATAGAATCTTAATTAATCAGACTACATGTGTAAGGAAATATAATAATGTTATACTTTTATTACAAATACAAAATGAAGAGAAGGAATATGTAGAAAAACTACAAGTAACAACCAATAACTCTTTTAACCCAAAGATAAGGGTATCCAACAACCTTGGATAGAGGTTCCTTGATTTATACTTTCAAGAAAGTCTGTCTTACCCACACCAGGGTAAGCCCTTGATACAAAGATCGGAGTCTCTGTCTTGCTATCCCCGCAAGCCCTCAACTTCAAGGTAGTTGATACCTCTGTCTTCTTCAATAAGGAATCCCTCGAATTTTAAGGAATTCATCACCTCTGTTTTCTTATCCCCAAAAGCCCTCGATTGTAATCACAAACAATCGGAGTTGCACGAAGCAATATGAATGAGTAGTTCAGCATGAATATGGCATGAAAAGCTTCACTCTCTAGAAATCACCTTAACAACATGTGGTCTCTAGAGTGATCAACTTCAGTTCCATTATTTTGAGCTCTTTCAAATGGGCTCCTATTTATAGGCTCGGTTGGAACGGTCGGCTCCCTCCTCAAGTGGTCATATTTTCCTTAAATTTTGGAGGGACCTGTACATGTGTCACTTAACCAACGGTTAGTTAAAAACATAATGGACGACATCATTTTATAACACAATTTGTGTAACGTAAAGCACAACAGAATTTTGTAATGAAATATGTATAAGTTTAAGAAAAACTGAAATTCAGAATGTAAGAAAATAAAAGATTGGAGTCTAACCAAAATGGAATTCAGAGTCTAAAATAAAGAGATATTTGAATCCTGTTTTATAGGAATTTAGAACCTGAATTCTATGGAACTCCAGAGTCCGAATTTCTAAGGAAATTCGGATTATGGTTTCACAAAAGTTCATAATCTGAACTTATAGAGTTCGGGGTCTAACTTGTAGAATCTCGAAGTCGAACTAGTAAAAGTTCGGAGTTGAACATATAAAATTAAAAACTCGAATGAGTAAAAGTTCAGAGTCAAACTCAAAAAAGTTCAGAGTCAAACTAATAAAAGTTCAAAGTCGAAATAGTAAAAGATCATAGTCGAACTAGTAAATGTTCGGAGTCGAACTAGTAAAAGTTCAGAGTCCAACTTATAGAAGTCCTAAGTCAAACTAGTAAAAGTTCAGAGTCAAACTCATAAAAAGTCAGAGTCCAGAATTCGGAGTTTAACTTTGTTAGAGTTCGTATCCAAAATTCGCCATGGTACTTCATTAGAGTTCGTATTCTGAATTCAGAGTTGAACTTCATTACAGTTCATATCCAGAATTCGGAGTGGAACTTCATTACAGGTCATATCCAGAATTAAGATCCTAAAACAGAATGCTTCATATCATAGCATTATATGATTCTGAGGTTTTGGGTATAAATCCTATTTTTATAATTAATAAAATTATTGATATGTATAAGGAAATCTATGTTAGGATAAATTTCCGTAAAGAAATTTTCCTTAGAGATGTAAAATATATATTTGTTTAAGTATAAGGTGTTTGTGATTTTCAAAACAATTAATAATAGAAAAGTCATAATGAAAACCTTATTGAATCAAAAATCTCCCCCTTTTGGAAATCACAAAAAACCATACAAAAAAGAATATAATGACTTTGAAGATTTTCATTATAATTTTAAATTAAAACTTATCTCCCTTTGTTCATGGATAATGTTGAATACAATTAACTCCCCATTATGCATCGAAACTCTAAGGATTGTATTTTGAATTTCTGGAGTGGATTTTTAATTATCATGGGAATGAAAAACTTCATAATGAGAAACTCCCCCTTAGATAAGGTCCCCCTTAATTAGGGATAGTTCTTGACTTAGAAATTTTTTCATTTCCATTTTAAATTTTCCTTCTACCCTTTTGAGTAGTTCTTTTTCCATCCCAGCTTTGTGATTTTCAAAAAGAATTTAACGGAATGGAAAATAAATAAGGTACATGAAATATTAGTACATAGTAACACAAGATATAACCAACCAATAGTTTCATTAGAGTTGAAAAAAAAATTCAAGGAAAAACAAGTACAACAAAAGATTGGATTTGTCTATTTGTCCTCCTTTTCCTTCAGAATAAGCTTCTCCAACAAGATTTTCAACTTCTTAAAGTATTTTTTATCCTCCTTAGCTTTCTTCTCCAAAGATGTGATCCTTTATTACTGAGCTTCAAAAACTTCTTCCTGGGCCTTCGTGGCTTCATCTTGCATTTTCACTAACTCATCGTGCTTTACAAGTTTTGGATCTCAATCTGAAGATCTCTATCCCTTTTAAAATTTTGAGCAAACGATTTAACCGTATCATTTATGTCCTTAAAATGTTGACTCCAAGAATTTTCCTCAATGATTAGCTCATCCTGAAAATTTTTAATCTTATTATCTTCGGTGTTAAAGGAATCTTTAACATCAATCTGAAAATGATCAAAATTTTCCATGTCTTCTTCAACATTATTAGACCACAAAGTGATTTTTCTGCATGATTTCTTTTGTACATCATAGTTGATAAGGAAATTTCTATGGTTGGACTCAATATTAACACACTTATCCATCATCATAGATAAGGATTCTGATTTCTGTTTTAGACTATGTTGTATCACATAGTATCTGGAGTAAAGAGTGGGGAAAATCGAAATGGTGTCCACCAACTTTTTCAAAGACTCAGTAACAAAGTCATGACCGTGTGCTGATGACTCTGAATCTGATAACTTTCTTGGAGATTTTTCTTCTTCAATTTTCTCCAACATCCTTTTAGAAGAACCCCCAAATTATTTCTCCCCAATGATATCATTTTTTTGTGTTTTAATGAGTACTTTAATTCCTTTTTCAGCTTTCAGAATGGGTTGATCATCTAGAGATTCTTCATCACTCTCTAAGAGTTGAACAATTTTTTCTTCATCTGGTTTCTCCTTCTATGTTCCTTCTTGAATATAATTCTTCTCATAACTTACTTCCTAATCAAATAACATATTTTCTTCTTCCAAAACATCATTACTATGACCTTATTTCTCAACTCCCTTTCCCAGAGTGACTAGATTTGATGATTAAGAATTTTCTTGATAATCTTCCACTTCTTTGATCAAGTCATACCGATCAACACTTCCTTTCTTCTTCTTCTTATTTTCCTCCTCTACTACTTCTTATTCTAATTCTTCAGAAGATGTTTTCTATACTTCTTTACCAACATCTTTTCCTTTTTAGTTTTCCATAGTGGAGTACTTCTTCACAAGAGTCTCCGGTAATGATTGGACATCAAAGGTTTCCGGAATGAGAATCTTCTCGGATTCTAATTCAGTGGAATTCAAGAGAGATTGAACAATATCTTCCTATGACATATTCTTATTCATTTTATTCTCTTTTTCTTTCTTTTATAACTCATACGAAACTTTTTCTCTTAAGGCCTTAGCCTCAGCAGGTTCCAATCCGAATTGTGGATCCCCTTATTTTCTATTCTCCTTGTCTTCTCTCCACTTAGAAGCCACTTCATCTTGGTAGGCTTTTTGTTTCATCAGTTTGGGTGGTGCAGATTGAGATTCCTTAGCTTGGGGGGTTTTGTCTTCAGCAACCAAATCCTTAATCTTCCTCTTCTTAGTAACATTCTTCACTAGCTCAGATTTTTCCATATTTTCCGGAATGGTCTCAGCCTCTCCCTTTAGTAAAGGATAGAATTCCCTGGTTTCATCAGAAAAACGCATTTTATTCCTCATTAATGTATCATCACTAACTTGAAATACCTGAAATTTCAATTATTGGAAGTGCATGAATCTTTAAAAGAATCCATGCATCTGATGATAAGTTTAGAAATCAAGGCTGGATACATAGTAATTTAATTTTTCAGATTCCCTTATTTATTATTCTTAACTATAATCAAAACATTCCACAACAAATTGATCTTCCTCAGATTTACCAAGAAATCTATGATATAAATGTCACTCTTCTTGAGATTATCCTTGTCACCACTTCTTGGTATGAGAAAACTTTTTACCCGCAGCTATAGAATCCGATTACTCTAAGAGAGAAGAGAAATCTTTGTTGCCTTGACATTATTATGTCCAAGGCATATCAAAGCCTTCACATTGTTGAAACATTCATTTTCATCTAAAAGCTTATGTGAACAAAAATCAACATCACCTTCATAATTTAAACCCACCAAGCTTGCATCCTTGGTGTAAGGTAATTTTCAAGTCTTCCCATAAGACTTGAAATAAAATAACTCTTTCTCATCTTCTTCAAGGATGGAAATAGACTCATATAACTCAACAAGAAGATCTGTATAAACAGGATCTTGTTTCTCTGGCTTCGACAACCAAACATCCTCCCAATCATTCAATATGAAATTCTTGGATATAAGAGAATCATACTTATAGAAAATCAGATGTAGTAACCTCTCCCTGTAAAATAACCACTTTGAGATTGGATTCATAGTTGACATATCATAAGAAGTCACTTCATCAGAAAATCGTAATGGGGAGTTCTTGATGATTCAGAACAGGCTTTAACAAAGATTTGAATGGGCTTAAGAATAGAGGTAGAGCTTCGAGACGTGAGAGCTTGGAAAAACTGATGTGGGAGAACCCTTGGGGTCCCCTTTATATAGGAAATGTTGTTGACCTTTGATCTTCCAAAAAACAACTAATGGTTGAAAAACCTTTTGATTTGATCTGACGGTTGAAAACATACCTTCAAGGAAATCATGAATCCGATCTTTTGAGGGTTTATGAAAAAAAACAATCGGATTTAAGAAAACTAGAATCTGTGAAATTTTAAAACTCATTGTAAAATACCAGTAAGAAAAATATGACTATGAAAACTTAAGTAAGGAAATCATACCTTTTGGATTGGCTAAGATGTTTATTCGTAATAGGTGATATTCTTCTTGATGAAAAATTTTCCTTTGAAAAACTCATTACAAGAATTATTATTACGAAAATACTCATTCCGAAAATTGTCATTACGAAAATTCTAATACGATAATGTCATTCTAAAAATTTCTAGTAGGAAATTTTCATTATGAAAATTTCTATCATGAAAATGTCATTACAAAATTTTTGTTACAAAATTTTGAAAAAATAACTATGAAAATATTGATTACAAAAGCAAACAAAAAATTGACTAAAAAAATAATTATGCTAACAAGCAAATGTACCCCCCTATGAAAATGAGTTTATTACTGTAAGGATAATTGTTCAAAAAGATGTTAATGATGAAAGATTACCCTACCGTTATCATTCCTAACTTCTGTTTAATGTATTAAAATCTATTGGAGGGTAAAGATTTTTTTTAAATGTTATTAATTTGATCTTTTGATCCGATAAACTGATGAATGATATCTTTTTTAAGTGTTTGATCCCTAAGAAAGTGATATCTAATATCTATGTGTTTTGTATGAGAGTGATGTGTTGGGTTTCAGGTAAGGGAAATGGAACTTGTGTTATCACACAAAATCTAAGTCTTAGTAAAACCCAAGCCATAATCTGTGAGTGTGTATTGCATCCACAACACTTGAGCACAACAACATCCAGCTGCTAGATATTCAGATTTAGCAGTGTAGAGTGCTATTGAGTGGTTCTTCTTGCAGGACCAAGAAACTAATGAATCTCCTAAGAAATGATAAGTTCCGGATGTAATTTTTCTATCCATTCTATATCCACCAAAGTTAGTATCAGAAAATATTTTTAAGATAAAATCATTTCCATAAGTATAAAATAGTCCTAAATATATGGTTCCCATTAAGTAGCAAAAAATTATTTTTACTGTCACTTAATGAGATTCCGTAGGATTATATTGATATCTGGTACATAAGCATACTGAAAACATTATGTCTGGTCGACTAGATGTCAAATAAGTAAACTTCCTATCATACCTCTAAAAGGTGTTTGATCTACTGGTTTCCTAGCTTCATCAAGATCAAGTGTGTTTGAGGTACCAATAGGAGTACTCATACACTTAGTGTTTTCATATCCATACTTTTTAAGAAGATATTTAATATATTTATGTTGGGATATGTAGATTCCTTCTGGTTTTAGAGAAATTTGAAAACCAAGGAAAAATGTTAACTCACCCATCATACTCATTTCAAAATCAGATTTCATTAGATCTGTAATGGAATCTGTTAAATATTGCTGAGTTGAACCAAATATAATGTCATCAACATATATTTGAACAATAAAAACATTTGTCTTATCATTATTTATAAAAAGGGTTGGATCTTCATTTTCCTTAACATAGATATTTTCAATCAAAAATCATGTAAGTCTATCATACCAGGATTGTGGGGATTTTTTAAGGCCATACAAAGCTTTGGTAATTCTAAAAATAGGGTCAAGATATTTTGTATCTTCAAATCCAGGAGGTTGTTCAACAAAAACATCCTCTTGAACATAACCGTTAAAAAAACCACATTTCACATCCATTTGAAAAATTTAAAAATTAAATAATGCTGCAATGGCTAGTAAGGTACGAATAGACTCAAGTCTATCTACTGGAGCATAGGTTTCTTCATAGTCTATTCCCTCTTGATGATTATAGCCTTTAAAATCAAGTCTATCTTTATTTATAACTACGACTACATTTTCACAACACTTATTTCTGAAGACCCACTTCACTCCAATAACAAAATTATTGTTAGGTCGTTTAACCAAGGTCCAGAGTTTATTCCTTTAAAATTAATTTAGTTCATCTTGCATTGATTTAATCCAATCAGCATCACCTAAAGCTTCATCAGTGATTTTTGGTTCCAATTGGGAAATAAATGCTAGATTCTCTACATCATTTCTTAAGGAACATCTAGTCCTTATAGGTTTATTTACAACAACAATGATACTTTCAGTAGGATGATTCTTAAGAACACCTAATTTGGGTTTTTGAAAACATGTTCATCAACATAGGGTAGAAAGTCATCTGGGGTAAATGTTTCAGAAGTATCTTCTTGAACATTTTCCTTATCAGAAGAATCTTCTAACAATGGTTGATAATCAGTTTTTTGAAAACACATTTGAGGATGTAGTATTGGATGGATTAAAAACAAAAGGATCAGATTCATCAAATTTTACATGTACTTTTTCCTCAACATTACAAGTGTTTTTATTTAAAACTCTATAAGCCTTAAAAGTTGTGGAGTAGCCTAGGAAAATTTCTTCCTAAAATTTTTGTGTGAATTTCTGTAGATTATCTTTAGTATTCATGATAAATACCTTGAAAAAAAAACCTTGAAGTAAGAATGTCTTGGTTTCTACCATTCCATAACTCATTAGGAGTTTTGTTAAGAAAAGGTCTAATCAAAACTCGATTTATAATATAACAAGCAGTACTTACAAAATCATCCCAAAAATGTTTGGCAATAGAATATTCACTCAACATGGTTCTAGTTATCACTTGAAGAATTTTATTTCTTCTTTCAACTACACCAATTTGTTGAGGAGTTCTGGGTGCTTAAAAGTTGTGACTAATATCATTTCTACTACAAAAAGATTCAAAATAAGAATTTTAAAATTCTCCTACATGATAACTATGAATAGTTTTCCATGGAAAAAATTTCTCATTTTTAACATGGGCTCTAAAAATTTTGAAATAAGAAAAAGGTTCAGACTTCTTTGCTAGAAAATAAACCCATGTAAATCTAGTGTAATCATCAACTGAGACAAAGACATGGTATTTTCCTCTAATGCTTCCAATTTGTGTTGGGCCAAAAAGATCCATGTATACTAACTGTAATGCATTAGTTTTGTAGACTTAACTGATTGATTTAAAGCAATATTTATGTTTCTTTACATATTGAATAGGATCAAAAACATTAGAAGAATCAAATCTATGCTCTGGTAGATCCTTAAATAGTTTCTTCTTAGAGATTTTACATAAGTTTATAAGGTTACAATGACCGTGTCTTATATTCAATTACCAATAATGATCATATATTGCAATAAAAAAAGGTAAGTCTTGGATCCTTAGATCTTCTATATTTGAAGTGTAAAAACTATCCTGCCTATTGGAAAAGTGAATAAACTCTTCCTTGGAATTGTGTACTAAGCACTTATCATTCCTAAAATTCCCAAGGTAACCTTTATCACATAATTGAAATATGCTAAGGAGGATGTTCTTAAGACCATTAACAAACAAAACATTTTAAATAAATGTTTTACCAAGAAGAACAATATTACATATACCAACAATTTCTCTCTGAGCATTATCTCTGAAAGTTACTTTTCCTTATTTCATCTTGATAATCTTTTGAAAATATTTTTTTTACTAGTCATGTGCTCAGAACATCCGTTATCCATATACCAAGTATTTTTGTTGGTACTTCCTTTATTTTCCTGAAAATAAGAAAAGAATTAGACTTTCGGAATCCAAACTTGTTTGGATCTGAGATTTTCATATAACAAAATTTTCGATATCCACATGTTTTCAGAGAAATATTCTTTATGAAACCCAAGATACTAAACATTATTTGATGAACAATTTTTCTTCCAATGCCCACAACTTTGACACTTACTACAAAAAGGATCTCTAGAAGGAACAAAATAGTTGTTTCTGAAAACTGGTTTTTGGTGAGTATAACCTACCCTAGTAGTGTTTATGTAAGGTTTAATTTAAGAATACATCTTGTCAAAATTTTCCTTCATGGAGGTAAATTTTGCAAGAAGATTCTTAAGATAAAATATTTTTGATTTAAGTATAACAACTAAATTCCTATCCTCAAGAATCATTTCTTTAGAGTTAGATTCTTCCTCAAAAATTTTTATTTTTAAAATAGTATTCTTTATAGCATTAGAAAGTTCATCCTTGTCTGAATTTTCTTTCTCAAGGTCTTTAGTATGTTTTTATAAAAGATCATCTTTATCATTATGATCTAAAAGTGGTCTTAAATCTCTTTTTTAAAAATTTCTTCCCTTTTATTTTCATTGTATATTTTCTTAGAAATTTTACAATTTTTTTCTTCAAGTAACTTGGAAAATCTTGATATTTCATCATATAAAGGTTTTTCATTTTTTGAGGATAAATTATCTTCATTATAAGTACTATTTTTGGAATAATAATCCTTATCATGAGATAAATTTGTTAAAACCTCAGCAGAGCGTACCTTGGTCATAAGACATGTATGTGGAAAAGAAGTATTAATAATGAATCCAATATTCTTTTGAGATAATGAATCATATTCAGAAGATTAAGTTTATGAAGAGTCTCCACAGCTAGAACTCCAAGTAGTATTACCTTTTAGACTTTTCCTAGCTTTATATTTGTAAAACGTCTTCATGTTCCTTTCAAAATGCCTCTATTTTCATTTATTATTTTTAAGCATAGGACAATTAGGTCGTATGTGTCCACTTATCCTGCATTCATAGCGTGTGACCTCTAAATCTTTCTTTTATTTCCATTCCTTATTCTTATACATGGATTGGAAATTTCTTTGACCAGCTATCTTGTTCATTCGTCGAACAAGATTAGCTAACTCATTCTCTGAGACTAGATTCTCACTAGATTCGGATTGGATATTAACCTTCTTATACATGGATATAGTTACTCTCTCAAGATTCTTTGCTTTCATGTGATTTTTTTTGTAGAAAAAGAAACAGTGGCATTCCCATTCTTCTTTTTCATGTTGTCAGAATATCTCTTCAATCTTGTTTTATTTTGGAGAAGAGTTCCAAAGAGTTCATCTAAGGAAATTTGAGTAACCTTATTGTTCTCATAAATAGATGTTCTCTTTGATTCCATCTCATTTGGAATAATATCAATAATCTTGTCAATAAGAGCTTCAACATCCAGGCCTTTCTCTCCCAGAGATTGTAAGCTATTTACGATATTCATAAATCATTGTTGTACTTTGCTTTTAGGTTCTCCATAAGGAAACTTAAAACCATGATACTATGCTCTCAACATAGCTCTTCTAGTCTCCATCACTTTAGAGGTACCAAAATGTGTAACTTAAAGTTTCTTCCATATAGAGTTAGTGGTTTCACAAGAATAAATTTGGCTATATATGTTCCAAGTCATTGAACATAGTAGAGTGTTGTGTACCTTATAGTTAAATTGCTAATCATGCTTCTCTTGGTTGGTGAAAGCACTAAATTCCTTATCAAGAATTTTATAACCTCCGGTAAGAATAAAAAAGTTATCTACCACAGTATTAATAACGAATGTATTCATTTGATCAGTCCAATACTCATAATCATTACCATAAAAAATTTGTGGTTGTGTAGGAATTATGATGTCGATGGAACAAACATTTAAACATGCCATCCTAAAAATATTTCTACACAGAAACTTGTTAATAACAAAAGTTCGGATTCAAGGAAAATATTCCTAAGCATGGAAAATAATAGAACTAGGAAAAACTGAGCAAGAAAAACTTATATGTGAGTATAATTAATTTAATGACCTTCTCTGATACTAATTGTAGGATCAAAATTATGATGTAGATGCTCAATATACAAGAGGGGGTGGATTTTACACTTTAAAACATTCCTTAAACAAGAAATGATCTACGTTTAACAATTTTAAACTAAGAAACATCACAAATCCTCTATCAAAAATGAAAAATTGGGACAATGTATGAAGTTACAAACTTTTAGTTCTACGAATTTGCTTAAATCTGGAAAGTGATTCCGAAGAACATGTTCCAGAAATATGGATCTGTAAATTAAATCATAACCAAAGTTTTCAATATGAGATTCTACATTTTAGCATATAGAATCTTAATTAATCAGAGTACAAGCATAAAAAAATATAAGAAGGATATAATTTACTTACAATACAAAATCCAGCAGAGAAACAAGTAATAAAACTACATGTGACAAACAATAACTCTTTTAACCCAAAGAGAAGGGTATCCAAGAACCATTGATAAAGATCACTTGATTTATACTTTCAGTCAAGTTAGTCTTACCCACAACTGGGTAATCCCTCGATACGAAGATCAGAGTCTCTGTATTACTATCCATGAAATCCCTCAACTTCAAGGTAGTTGGATCCTCTGTCTTCTTCAGAATGGAAGCCCTCGAACTTCAAGGAAGTTGGCACATCTGTCTTCTTATCCCTAGAAGCCCTCGATTGTAATAAATACAATCAGAGTCACACAAAGCAATATGGACGAGTAGTTCAGTACGCGCAAGGCATGAAAAGATATTCTCTCTAGAAATCACCTTAACAGCATGTGGTCTCTAGAGTGATAAACTTTAGTTCCATTATTTTGAGCACTTTCAAATGATCTCCTATTTATAGGCTCGATTAGAACGGTTAGCTCCCTCCTCCAACGGTCATATTTTCTTTAAATTTTGGAGGGACCAATACACGTGTCACATAACCAACGGTTGGTTAAAACCAGAATGTACGACATCGTTTTATAAAAAAAATTGTAACTGAAAGCACGACATCGTTTAGTAATGAAACAAGTATAAGTATAAGAAAAACTGAAATTCGGAATGTAACCAAATAAAAGTTCAAAGTCGAACCAAAATGGAATTTGGAGTCTAAAATATAGAGATATTCATATTCGGTTTTATAGGAATTTAGAACCTGAATTATTTGGAAATCTGGAGTCTGAATTTATAATGAAATTCGGAGTATGGTTTCAGTAGAGTTCAGAATTTGAACATTCAGAGTTTGTAGTCTAACTTGTAGATGTTCGGAGTCGATCTAGTACATGTTCGGAGTCAAACATATAAATGTTCAGAGTCGAACTAGTAAATTTTTTGAGTTGAACTCATAATAGTTCAGAGTTGAGAAAGTAAAATTTTAGAGCCGAACTTATATAAGTTCATAGTCAAACTATTAAAAGTTTTGAATCGAACTCATAAAAGTTCAGAGACCAGAATTCAGAGATAAACTTTGTTATAGTTCGAATCCAAAATTCAGAATGGAACATTATTAGAGTTCGTATCCTGAATTCAGAGAGGAACTTTATTACAGTTCATATCCATAATTCATAGTAGAATTTCATTAGAGTTCAAATCTAGAATTCAGATCCTAAAACAGAATGCTTCATGTCTTAGAGTTATATGATTCCGAGGATTTGGGTATGAATCTGATTTTTATACATAAGAAAAATATTGATATGTATAAGGAAATCTAGGTTAGGATAAATTTCTTTAAGGAAGGAAATATTCCTTACAGAAATAAAATATAGATTTTCTTAAGTATAAGGTGTTTGTGATTTTCAAAACAATAAGGAATGGAAAAGTACTATGGAAAACATTATTGACTCATCATTTATAACAACAAGGGATGTTCTTGAGTGTTGTCAAATTCATGATTTAAAGATACATGTATTTCTCGACCCTTAGTTACCCAGAGTCAGTGCATAGTTATATAACACCGGCATGATACACAGAATAATGTCATGAAGGAATGATAAGTTTAGTATCATTGGATGTACTATATAAATACATAAGTTTTACATTACATAATGAAATAAAGAAAAACAACATCATTGGGTCCCATTTTAACACACTCTTATCCCTTATCCTATTCTAGCAGGTTAATCATATAATAATTCTTCACATCCTATGAAAAAATAAAACATAAGAAATGGCTGAGCTTAGTTGCTCAGTAGGGATAACAATATAGCCGAAACATTCATAAATAAGGACAAACATTTAATTCAATGTGTAAGAATGAGAAATAAGTATTTTAATGAAAAAAAAATCATAATATGGAAAATATAAATAAAATAATTACATTTACTTATTCACATCGATATTCAACTAGTAAATTATTCCCATGAAATATCAATAGCCAATTTAATAATGATGGAATGCATAATGTCATACATCATAACCCCATAGTGAAGGCCTTGTGCCAAGACTACAAATAATATTTTGTCAAGGCCTTTTTTGAAGACAGTAGTTAGTCTCATGATACTACTGATGCATTGAGAAGCTATAGCGGGCTCCAAAAAATCACTTAATATGTCTAATGCATTCCTCAGATGAGAATTTTGGATCATAACATAAACATTCATATTAAAAATAGAATATTGAAAAGTAAATAATTTAGCTATAAACCATGAATGGTATAATAATATCACATACATAATCAAACATATCATATAACCATAAATACAATAAGGATGATTTGTATCATAATAAATCAACTTCAAACAAGTGTAAAATCCTTCAAAGGATGTTGACATTGAAGAAATAAAAAATATTGGAGAGAAATGAATATTTCTATTTCGAAATAATTTAAAAGTCAAATAAATACAAAATAAATCACTTATTTTGAAAAAAATGTAAACCTGTATGGGATGATTTGACGATGTTATAATGGAAAAAAATAGATGCACTTTCTATATAAGATAAGAAAGTCATTCTTACCTTAATTTGTTGAAAGGGTCATAAAGTTCCATTTTTGAAAAACAACAGAAAGATTTATTTCAAAACATTTTATAATAGGTCAAAAAAATGTATAAGTGACATCAACCCATAGTATTGGAAATTTTAAAAATGATTTATATAATGTTTTAAAACACACAAATGTGGAGGATAATGAGGTCCTAGTAGATACTTATATATTAACCACCCCAGATAATAAAGAGATTGTAAAATTAACCAGTACCTTATAATTTTCCATGATAAAGGGTACATTGACCTACTATATAATAGATAAATCATTTTTATTAAATTATACATGATCCAAATACATAAATATGATATAATATAATATCTTCTAATATTTTTTTGTAAATAATATTTCAGTATTTTGATTGTTTCAGGTGTTACCTAATTGTTTTCTTTTATATGTTTTGTTAAGTAATTCATTTCTGTTATGGATATTATTTATTTTAATTATAACGAGAATTTTATTAAGTTCATAAATGTTTTTTTAATCTTAAAATGAAAAATATTCTTGAAAGATTACGATGTAGAATCAATCTCATCGCGTTTGTGGAGACGATAATATGTACATACGTAAGAGCGATAATATCATTCTATTTATGGTGGGATCATATGTAATAGGATGTTATATCATATATATAGATTCATTAACATGTAATATTTATTATTTATATAAATTATAATCATTATTATACCCATCATAAAATGATGTGTTGAATAACAAACGACACCACGATGTGGAGACGGTAAGTCGTATGTACATACATATGGTGACTTTGTCATTCATAGGATGAATATAATAATGAATATGGTTGTAAAATATTTATAATAACTTCAAAATATGTATAATGTACTAGAGTTACTATTTTGGTATGGAAACAATAAAAAACGAGGATGTGGAGGAAGAAAAAAACATTAGAAGACGTGATTAAATTATTACCTCTTATTCAGGTGCTACCTTATGATTTAATCAAAAGGGATACTTAAGATGGATTTATGAATAATGTAAGGAGACTAGATTAAGGGTATATGGAAGGATATTTGAGCAGAGGTTGGATGAGCCAAATGGCATTGGAGGTGTTATTTTGATAGAAGGGTAAGTACCGTTTCATAAGAGAGGTGAGGTTCACTTTAGGAAAATATTGAATAATTATTTTATTATACAGTCATATTCTGTATTTAATCTCTCTAAAAAACTTATTTATATGGTAAGGTAGGGATAGGTAGAAAAACAGTCGACCAAAAGGTTTTAGACCGGTGTAGGTAACCATATTAACCATATCATTCATATTTAACTCTTAGTTAAATAGTTTAACTTTTACCATGTATTCTGATATTATTTTCATAAATGGTTAATAAACATACTATTAAAATCCAAGAGAACCCCATGTGGATCATTATGGATATAAATAACCTTTTCTATTTCCTTTAGCCTAACATTATATTTTTTAAGAATATTATATCAGATAATAATATAGTAATTGTTTTAAAAATTCAATTTAATCAATTTTGACACTATTTTGTTTTTTTTAACCTATTCCAACATTATCAAGTAGAAAAAAATTTATTAAATCAACTCATACAAGTCATATTAAGCAAGACAATTAGTGTAATTTATCAGAAGACTCAAATTAAAATTATTTGGGAATTTATAATATCAATTATTTTTATCTTATATTAATAAAGTACTTACTCTATCAACATTATGTCATAAATAATTTTAATTATTTAATGTATAAAATTTTAAAATTCAATTCAATTATGTGGGATATTTTTTAATAATTCTAATTAATATTTATAGTCAAATTTATCTTATGAATAACTTTTTATTAAAAATGGTTTAGTTATTAAACTTTGAATTTAACACTTTCAACTCTTCTTTAAATAAAATAATAATAAATATCTTAATCTAATACTAGTGGACGAAAAGATTCTTATTTTATTTATGAGGATGTTTTTGGATTAAATAAACCTTTATAATATAATTATTACATGTGTTAGGTTAATTATAATATCATTTTTTACCTTTAATGGCCCCATTTACTTTTAATCGTGGTAAATAAAAGACAAGAGTTACTATTCACCAAAAACAATTTTCATCGTATTGAACTAAATTTTACTTACTGATTTCAACTATGTATCTCCGATTTTTGAAATTCAATTCATGGAATCTATAAAATTACATTTTATGTAAATTTTCAAATGTCCCTAGATGATGTGTAAAAGACGATAAAAGTTCAAAAAAATTATTTATATATATAATATTATTATAAAATGTCTCTAATGAATTACATTAAAAAAAAAATTGGAATTATGTATATATTTTTATCAAAAATAAATATAAATAAATATTTGGTTTTAAAAAATAACTGTGTTTTTCACTATTCTTCACAAATTGATTTTTTTCAAAAAAATACCAAAAATTCACCCTAATCTAATTTGGATATTTTGAATCTATAAATGAAATCCATTTTGATAAATAAATTTTATATAATTTCAAAAAGTGGGTATTACTATTTATAATGGCTAGATTGGTTGGTTGTGGTGTGTTATAACTCTAAGTTGCGTACACTGCTAGTGTTTGTATTATTCAAGGGGAAGCGTACTGTGGATTTTTCCCGCTTTCAAATAATTTTGTCCATGAAATCTCAAGAATATTCCTACAAAAAAATATTAGGGGGGTTTTCAACATATGTTCCTTTTGTTACTACATTGAGTCTTCCATCTTATGGTTTCTCCATAGATCTTTCACCAAATGTGACATCCAGTTTAACAATACTTGTTCCCTTGTATCAGGATTTCTGATAGGCTCTTCATAGTAAGACATGTTGGGTTCCAGTTCAATTTTTCATAGGATTGTACATGCATTAGGTCAGGCTTCTATTTTCTCAACTATGATACGTGGAACATATCATTAACTTTTGAGAGTCTAGGTGGAATAGCCAAATGGTATGTTACAACTCCAATTCGTTCTAGAATTTCTAAAAAATGATGTACCTGAGATATAGTTTTCCCTTCTTACCGAATCGTATAACACCCTTCCATGGAGATACCATCAAGAAATCATGATCTTCTACTTGAAATTCAAAATCATTCCTTTGTTATCACCATAGTACTTTTCTACATTGATCTACTTTGATGTGGGTTTGGATAATCTTCTCATTTTCCATTATTTCCATAACATGTTTTGGTACTATGAGTTTTCTTTCACCAACATCATCCCATCAAGATGGTGTGGGACTTCTCTTTTCTTATAACATGGCATATGATGTCATCTGAATACTAGAATGGAAGCAATTATTATGAAAATATTCTACCAGAGGTAAATATTGATATGACATTACTTGAATGTCATTTTAACAAGATCTCCACATGTATTCTATGGTTCAAATAGCCCATTCTGATTGTCCATCAGATAGAGGGTTGTCGGCAGTGCACAAATAATGTTATGTATCTAGGGATTTCTGAAGACCTTTTCAGAATATTGACGAGAAACTAGGATTATGATCATAAAAACAATCGATGTGGGTACAACATGAAGTCTTACAACTTCATTAATATATAGTCTGGCTAAAATTTGATGTGGTAAATCTTCACTATTAGCATGAAAATGTTATGACATGGTAAGATGAAAAAAATAACCCATATTTCATCCTTCCTTCTAAGAGTATTTGGTAGCCCCATAACAAAGCCCATCATAATATCATCCCATTTCCACTCAGGTATGGGAAGAGGTTTCTTGAATTCTCTAGGATATTCTCATCAAGCCTTCACTTGTTGAAAAACTATACATCTTGACACATAATCATCTATCTCCCACTTTAAGTTGCCCCACCAAAAATGATTCATCAAATCAAAATACTTCTTAGTCCTACCAGGGTGTATAGAGAAGTTAGAGCTATGATCATCATCTAACTATTCCCTTTTTTGATCAGGTTTGTCTTGAAACAATGTTTGTTCCCAACATTCAATATCCCATTCGCATATATGATGTCAATCAATCTCCCTCATCCACAGCATTGATATTCTTTTAAAACTCCTCATCATCAGCTTGATAGGTTTATATAATTTCTATTAAAGATTGTTTTGAAAACATTTAAAATGTATTGAGGTTTCACCTTCCATGATTATTCACTTATCCATCTTTACATTATCCATTAATATTGGATCCCTTTCAACTCTCATCTTGTTCAAAACTCCTTGATAGTTTCTGCTCAAAGCATCTATCACCTTATTGTCCTTCCCCGAATGGTAGTGTACAGTGAAATCATAATCATTGAGTAGTTCAATACATCATATTTTCTTCATGTTTTGTTCTTTTTGCGATAAAATATACTTTATACTCTTCGGATCAGTATATATCTTACATTTTTCACAATAGAGATAGTGTATTCATATATTCAAGGAAAATATTACTACGGCTAACTCATAATCAATAATAGTATTGTTTAGTTCTTGAATTTTAATTTGTTGAGATGCATAGGAAGTAAAACTATCATTATGTATAAGGACACAACCATTTCCATTCGTTGAACCATCACTATAAATAAAAAACCCATAATTACTAGATGGTATAGTCAAGATAGGAGCATTGAAAAATATTAACATTAGTTCTTCAAAACATTCTTCACACTCTTTTTTCAAATCAAATTTATCCCCTTCACATGTGATATTGGTTAATGGGTTAGCCAGTTGGGAACAATCATGGAAGAAACACTGATAATAACATTCTGAACAAATAAAAATGTGTACATTAGTTATACTCATTGTTGCTAGACATTCTTGTATTGCTATTGTACTAGAAGGATGAACTGGCATTCAATCCTTAGAGACAATATGTCCATGAAAAGAATTCTCCTATAGAAAAAAATTCACACATGTTAAACATCCTATATAACTCATATATTCTAAGAGTCATTTAGATAGTTCACAAGTGATTTTCATTATATTGATTGATTTTGAATAAAATCAAGATATATATAATAAATACCACAACAATGTCATCATGATATTCCTTGAAAACATTATTCATTAGATTCATGAAGACATAGGGTGCATTAGTAAGTCCAAAAGACATTACTATAAACATGTAATGCCCAAACCTGGTATGAAATGTTGTCTTCAAAATTTCATCCTTCTTCACACACAACTAATGATATCCATATCAAAGGTAAATCTTTGAAAAATATTGTGCTTCATGATGTTGATCGTATAATTAATCAATGCACGGTAGGGGATACCTTTTCGTTATTGTTATATAATTGATCTCCATGTAGTCAATGCACAACCGCATAGATCCATCTTTCCACCTATCCAAAAGAACCAGGGCTCCCCATGGAGAAACACTAGGGAGAATAAATCCTTTATTACTCAATTATAATTGTTTTTTCATTAGTTCTACTAATTCCACAGTGGCCATTCTATAAACGGTCTTTTATATGGTCATTGAACCTGGAATTAAATCAATGGAAAACTAAATTTCTTGTTCTGGAGGTGGCCTAGGTAAATCCTCCAAAAACACATCAACATATTCTTGAAAAATAGGTACATCATCTACTTAACATTTCTTTCCATGCTCATTGTAATTTTATTCTATTCTTCCCCAATAATTGAATTATGTATAGATTTTGGTGGTGGATCTAAATAAGAGTCAAGTGGTGACATTTCTACTCTAAAGATAAGGTACTCCTTGTCCTCATCAAAATACTTAACAACATTCTTATTAAAATATAGTTTTTCATCATGGTCTGAAATCAAATGAAAAATGAGGATTATATCAAATTCAATCATCGATTTGATGATGAGATCACAAGATAAAGCATGTTTATATGCCCTAATGGGAACTGATTCCCAAAAAATTGTTGCAATGATACTTCCCTAAGTAAATTTTATTGGTAACCCCCTTGTTAAATTAGATTTGAAATATCTAATTTTTATAAAAATACTTGTAAAATATGAAATAATATGTTGATCCAGATACATGTAAAACATTGTCTAATCTTGAGGAAACTATTTAATTACCTTCCACCACGTCATTCAAACCACTAACCTCAGCATTATTGATCGCATAAACATGGTCTTTATCCATTGTCCTTTTTCGTGGTATGTTTCCTTGGTGCTTAGGATATTCACTTGAAAAATTACCTATTTATCTAAAATTTTAGAATTCAACATTTACAGCCACTTTCTTTACATTGCAATAACGAGCCTGGTGGATTTCTTCACCACACTTGTAACAGACTCCAATTCCCTTTAGGCAAGTACTGTAGTGTTTCTTCCTACGTTTACTTCAAGATAGAAATTCAAAATTTCCCTTCTTCCCTTTATTTCAATTTCCATAGTGTTTAAAATATCTCTTCTTATCTTTCTTTTCATTAAAGTCGCAATTCATAGTGAATTATTTTTTAGTGTGGATAGAACATAATAAAATGTCTCTGTAAAATGAGAAGGATTTTGAGACTAAAGCGCAATGGAGAAATGGTTTTAACCCATAAAATAATTGATCAATATTACTCCTACTGTTATATATAATCAGTTTCATGCCTTGATAACCTTGTAATGTTAGCCTCATTTTTTTGATATTATATTCCACCTTTTTCCTCATAATCAAAAATTATCTTTCCATATACTCTCGATGGTCCCATGAAAAGTATTTTTCTATAAATATCTCTTTAAACTCCCTCCATTATGTAATTGATACTTCTTCATCATCATTTTTTTTTGAATTAATGAACACTGTTGATCTGCATATCCCGTGAGGCGATAAACTACCATGTCAATTTTTCCCTTTCGCTACACCACAAATCAGGAAATTTTTTCTCTATGGAACATATACATTGCTCAGCTACAAATGGATTTGTAGTCCCATTTAATGTTGATATTTGTTGCCTCATGATGTTTTCTAACATTGAAACTCTATGTTGTAAATTAGGGTGATCTATAAGGGTAAGGATATTATTCATAACCTTAGTGGGTTGTCCCCGTATGGTGATAAGCTGATCAGCACCGGTTTCATCACCAGCTCAACTATAATTATCTTGAGTAAGAGGTAAATCCCAACATGGATTACGTTTTTTGATACAGTTTCCATTACTTCTATTAGGTTCTATTTCTAAAATAAAGCATACACTAGATTACTTTATGATTTGGAATACATATTTCCAAACTAGTAAAATACCTAACATGAATTGAACAGTTTATGCATATAATCCTTAATCACAAAAAAAATATTTTTTATGTAGTATTTACTAATAATTCCTTCATAATGGTTTTTAATGAAAATATGCATTATCCTAAGCATATCCCCTGGGAGTGACAAAATCAAGTGTCCAGCAAGGCCTGTTTTCAAGTACTATGATACACAGGGTTATGCCCGAAATGCCTAGTAAGTGTATTCACTCCTAGTTATATTTGTGCTAGAGCCGCCTCTACTGTATTCTATCTGGACAAGAATGTATTTATTTGATAATAAAAAAATATATCCATTAATAAAATTCTTGTAAGTTATTCTATACTAACCCTCAATGTCAATCTTAGGGTATGTTCTCTAATCATAGTATTTCTAAATCATGCTTCCATGGTTAGTAATAAACTTTCTCGGATACCAACTTTAATGCCCTAACCCTAGTTACCTAGAGTCGGTGCATTATTACAGAACATTGGCATGCCAAAATAAATCATGTCCCACAAGACTGATCAGTTTTTAGCCTTGTTTATACTAGATTCATGCATAGGTTTTATATTAAATCATGAAATAAAGAAAAAAACATCATTTTGTTCCCTATGAACACAGTCTAATCCGTT
This sequence comes from Viscum album, assembly GCA_963277665.1. Lineage (NCBI taxonomy): Eukaryota > Viridiplantae > Streptophyta > Magnoliopsida > Santalales > Viscaceae > Viscum > Viscum album. The sequence continues at coordinate 2,042,463,088 of OY728150.1, read as the reverse complement.
ATCCTATTTCTATAGGTTATTTCTCAAATAAATTTCACATCTAGAGAAAAATAAAACATATGAAATGGGTAAGCTTAGATGCTCACTAAGGATAACAATATAGCAGAAACATTCATAAAATTAAATAAAAAATTAAATCAATGTATAAAACTAAATCCTAAGACATTAAAACACAGACATCAGTATATGATGGAAAATATAAATCAAATAATTCAACTAACATATTCAATTGGATATTCTACCTGTCGAATAATCACAATAAATATCAAGAGACAATTATGAAATGATGGAATCCATAATGTCGGACATCATAACCAAAGAGTCAATGACTCGTGCCAATACTAAAAATTATTTTTTCTCAAGGCCTTGTACTTAGACCCATGTTTTTTTCATTAGACCTACTAATTCATTAATGAGATGTAGCAGGCTCCACCAATCACTTACTAAGTCCAATGCATTCCTCATATGAAATGATTGAAACATAACATAAACATTCATATTAAAACTAGCATACAAAATGTTAATATTCTAACCATAAACCATGAATGATATAAAAATAACACATCCATAGTCAATCATATCCCAAATCCATGAATACAATATTGAGTATTTTTATCATAATAAATCAATTTCAAACATGTCAAAATCCATCAAAATATGTAGAGATAGATGAAACCCAAATTATTCGTGAGAAATATCTCTTTCTATTTTGAAATCATTTAAAAGTCACATATTTATAAAAGAAAATGATTATTTTGAAAATATTATTATGTTAGGGATGCTTTGACGATGTAATAACGGTGTAATTTAGCCACACCTACCATATTAGTTAAAAAATACATTCTTTCCTTAATTTGTCGAAAAGGTTGTAAAGTACCTTGTTTGGAAAATGACAGAAATATTCCTATCAAAAAAATTTATAGAAAGCCAAAAACGGGTATAAATGAAATTATCCCATAGTCTAGGAAATAGTAAATTTTTTTGGAAAAACATTTTTAAGAAACACAGAAGTGGATGATAAATAGGTCTCAGAAAATACTTCTGTATTAACAACAACAGATAATATAAAGATTCTAAAATTAACCCTTACCATTTAAATTTACATGATCGGGGTATGTTAACCTCTTGTAAAATAGGTAAATCATTTTTATTAATTTATACAAAAACCACATACATAAATATGATATCATATATGATCATCTAATATTTCTTTGTTAATAATATTTTAGTAGTATCATTCTTTCGGGACTTAACTGATTCGTTTTCCTTAGTATGTTTTGTTTCTTAATTCATGTTTTTTATGGATAAAATGTATTTTATTCATATCCAAAATGATATTATGTTTTTAAGATTTATTTTTAATCATAAAATGAATTAATTCTTGAATGATTGCGACAGGATTGAATATCATCGTGTTCATGGAGACGATAATTCATACGTACGCAGGAGCGATAATATCATTATATTGATGTTGGAATCATATGTAATTGGATGGTATATAATATATAAATAATCATTAACATGTTAGATTTATTATTTACATAAATTTTAAGCATTATTTACCAATATAATAAATGATTTGTTCAATAACATACTACACCACGACATGGAGATGGTAAGCCGTACATACGCATATACGGTCACATTGTCATTAATAAGATGGATAGAATAATGAACGTGGTTCTTCCATATTTATAACAACATCATTATATGTATAATTTACTGGAGTTATTATTTTGGTATGGAAACAACAAAGAAATAGGATGTGGAAGAAGAAATGAATTTGAGAGAGGTGATTAAAATTATTACCTCTTCTTAGGGTGCATCCTTACAATTTGACCAAAAGGGATCATTGGGATGGATTTATGAACAAAGTAAGGACACTATATTCATGTGAGGGTATTTTGGAGGATATTAGAGTAGATTTTTTCTGAGATAATTGGTTCTGGAGGTGTTATTTGATAGAAGGGGATGTACCTATTTATAAGAGAGGTGTAGTTCAATTTAGGAAAAGATTGAAACATTAGATTATTATAAAATAATATTTAATTATAACAGCTCTAAAAGGATTTAATTCGAGGATAAGGTGGAGGTGTGTAGAAAAACTCTCAACCAATAGGTTTTATATAGGTTTACATCACATTATTAACCTTATATTTTATATTTAACTCTTAGTTAAATAGTTATCTTTTACCATGTATTCTTGTATTATTATAATAAATGGTTAATAAAATAAATATAAATATCCAAAATAAACCAATGTGGTTCGTTATTGATATATCTGAAATTATCTATGTCCTTTGGGTGATCCTCATTTTTTATGAATATTATATCAATTAATAATATATTATATGTTTTAAAAATTCATTTATTTCAATTTTGACACTTTGGTTTTATGTTTTTTTTTTGAAATTCATAACAGCATTATAACGTAGAAAATAATTATTTAATCAACCCTAACATGCCATATTAACATATTAAATTAGTTTAATTCATCAAAAATTCAATTTACACTTATTTGGATATTTATAATATCAATTATTTTAATCATTCATTAGTAAGGTAATTATTGCATCATTATTGTTTCATAAATAAAATTTTATTATTAATGTCCAAAAATTAATAATAAAATATCATTATTCATGAAATATATTTATATTTATAATGAATATTTATCGTTGAATTTTTTTATGTATAACCCTATATTAAAAATGGTTTAGTTATTAAACATTTAATTTAACACATTCAAATCTTCTTGAAATAAAATAATAACAAATGTCTTAATACAATCCTTATGAACTAAAAGGATCATATTTTATTCTCAAGGTTCTTTTTGGTCGAAATATACTTATATAATATAATTATGAAATGTGTTATGGTAATTATTATATCATTTTTTACCTTTAATTACCCTATTTAATTTTAACCATTGTAAATAAAAGTCAAAAGTTACTATTCACTAAAAATTATTTTCATCTTTTTTAACAACATTTTAATTACTGATTTTATCCACGACATTATAATTTTTGAAATTCAATTCATAGAAGTGGTAAAATTATTTTTTAGACAATTATTTAGATACACCAAATGGTGGGTAAAAGACGTTAAAAATTCAATAAATATTTATATTTATAATTTTATTATAAAATGGCACCTATGAATTACATTGAACATCTATTTCTATTATGTATCTATTTTTACCTAAAATTAATTTAAATAAAAAATAATGATTTTTTAATAAACGGTCGGTTTTAAACAATAATGGAGTGTTTTTCACTATTAATCATAAATTATAAGATTTCCAAAAAAATACCAAAAATTTACCCTAATCTAAATTATTAATTTAGAATTCAAAAATAAAGTAATGTAAGAATAAAAAATTAAAAAATTTCAAAAGGTGGGTATTATTATTCAAAACAGCTAGTTTGGTTAGTCGTGGTGTGTTAGAACTCAAAGTTGCATACAATGACTGCTATTGTATTATTCAAAGAGAATCATACCATGGATTATTTAGGTGTTACAATACATCTTAATAAAGAGATGATTAAGGGAACCATTAACATTTTACTTACCAAATTCTACTAGCATTGAAATGCTCATTTATTTTACATTGAAGGTCTTACTCAGTAGATAGATATGTCCGTTCAAAAAAATAGCGACATACAATGTATTAATGAGATTCACCTATTTTAACATACATTGCAGTATCCATTAATTTTTATAGGTGGTAAGGATGGATATGTTGAAAACATATTAAATCCTTCTACTTACTTCACTATAAGTTAAAAACATAGAAATGAAATATTGAGAGAATAATTTTCTTATCACTTACAATTTTTTTGAAATTATTTTTAAAATATTATTTATTAAAGAATATTGTAACAATATTTTACTATATATTCTTACACAATGATTGAGTTTTAAAGGCTAAATTTTATTTTCATTGTAAAAAATCACTTCAAGGTAGAACTATATAGTGGGTTGTAGGATGCATTTTTTAGAGGTTACTGTGATGGGACATTATGTGAGAAGTGTCTAATTTTAACTTGTATATTTACTAGAGTTCCAATGTTTAGGATTAAGCATTGTCATGATGTGATGTCAATTTGTAAATTGGAAGGGTATCCAATTTTTTTTCTAAAATATACATGTAATCCAATACGGATTAAAATACCATGATTTGTAAAAATAAACAATATTAAGCCTTCATATAGTCCTTATACAGTATAAAAAATCAATATTTAGGTATATCATATCATGAATGGTTTATAATAAGGATGTTTCCTTGGAATGTATCTATTATAAAAATATATTTATATATAATATTCATCAGCATTATAAAAACCATTTATTATTTTTTTATGTTCTAATTTTTTTTATCATAGTATTTCCCCTGAAGTATTTCGTACTATAGATTTAGAATAAATAGTGTGACTTAATGTAAAGATTATATTATTTAGTTTTAATTAAAACAATGTAAATACTCAAAAAAGATATTGTTTGTGCCAACATTCCATTTAATGGAACCATCTCAAAACATTGTTAGTTATCAAATATTTTAAGAAACACTACCCTTATGGTGATGTAAATCATATCTCACCTAGTATATATAATATAAAATGATAAATTTTTTTATTAGAAACAATTTATTATGAATATAAAAAATGATTTCGTTGGTTATGTTGGATATCAAGAATTAATTCTGAATGTATTGTCATCAATAATGAAATTCCTTTAGATAATCAGGTTGTTGTCCCATTAAATACAATTTTCTTGTTAAAGTTTCATGCTCATCTAAATATAATTTTTTTAACAACCAAATTCTATCAATTAGAATTATATATATATAATTAAGGGTTTTTATCATGCCACTACATCACTCTATGAGACATGTAGAAGGCACTTGTCCAACAACATTTTAGATGAGATTAAAATGTACTATAACTGCATGTATATCTCACATTATTGTAAATTATTTGGATATTATATTATGATATCCAATATATATATATATATATATATATCCTCTTGTTGATAGGATGAATTTCCAATTATCAGGAAAAAACATTGTGACCTAAAAATATTGTGATAATATTGAATAGATCTTGAATTAGAGAAATATTTCTAAAATTACTTTTACTACATTGTATGAATAAAATTTAATCTACCCAGATGGTAGATGTTTAACATATATAGAATTGAAAGCCGGATTTTTCTTCTAGTCATGGGAAAAAAGATAACCCCCAAATTAGGTATTTTTATTGGTAGATTGTATTATCCTCCTATAACAATTGGAGAGTTATATTACGTATAGACATTGCATAAAAAGATCACAGTCTCAACATTATGTGAATATATTAATATAGTTAACAACATTACTCATAAATCATTTACAAAGGCCTACAATAATTTTAGTCTTTTAACTGATTAATAATAGTTTTATTGAAGAACTAATAGATATGTATTCATGTGTAATTAGACACCCTTTGTGTAATCTATTCACCAATATATTATTCTCAAATAACATTTCTCACCCTATTATCATCGATAATGAAACTAGGAACATACAATGTGATTATATTCAATATTCACAATGAAAAAGGATGGAAATACATGGTACATCATTTTATTATCTCTTTAAGTTTATTAAAAAAAAATTTAGAGTGCAATAAATATGTTTACAATATATTTAATATATTTATAACAATGTATATTATGGAATGAATTATAATGATTAAATTTAATTTTGGCATTATAAACATCATAAAAATAATTGTTAAAACTAAACTAACTTTATATGTTTTTAATATATATACACTACACATATTTACTATGTCTTCTCTATAATACTAAAAAATATATGTTTTATACCAGATTGTAGCATATATTTAATAGTTTTCTTATTGTTGAATAACATAATGATTTATTATTTGAGTTAATGTAGATCTTTTAATCATACATGACAATGGTAATGATTAATATATATATTATACTATTTTTTAATTCTAGATATCTAATTTCTATTTTTTACCCTCACTTATTAAAAAATACAAATTTATTCTTTGTTTGAAATATACAACATTCCCTAGAGGAAAGGTAAATCTCTTCAATGTTATCATCTAATTATAGTACCACATTCATTAATTAAAACAAAAAAATTGATTTACTATAGAAGAACATAATTATTACCCTGAAACCCTTCATAATGATTATATAACATTAAACAGTTGGATTCCAGTTGAATAAAAAGTTATGGGTGTCATTATGTATTTTTTATCTTCTCATGTTGGGGTTATTTTTATTCTACGGATATAGATTCATGAATAAGACATTCATTTGAAGAGTACAAACATGCATGCTCGGTTTATAAGGTAAAATTTCACATGAAATATCTTCTACTAGAATAGAATCAGTACTCTATCCTACCAAGAAGATAACCCCTTGTAAATTTTATATTCTATTATCAATTAATGACTGGTCAGTTTGCAATATTTAAGAAGAGAGTGATGTTCCAGAACTTCTTTAATAATAAAAATTGATTATATAGGATGAGCCAACAATGATTTATAAACTCTTTTTTGATTATCTTGTTCATAAATATTGAGTTATATTGTATGTAACAAATTATAATGCATTAAAAATACCATTTTGGGGTCTAACTATTGGCTTGGGTGGGCATTTCAGCCAAATACTACCTATAATACCAAGTGGTAATAGAAATGACATTTTGTTTTCATTTATAAATTCATCATATCTGTGTCAATAATATCATGTTTTAACATTTAAAAAGAACATGATATTTCATTTATTATCTTCTATTGATAATTCAAATGAGGTTTAATGGTTTTTAAGTGGAGTTTTTATATTGTTGATGGTCAAATTGCTGAGACTAATGATGGTGAAGCAGTCATTAAAATTCCATCAGCATATCTTATTACATCACTTGAACACCTAATGAATTCATTTGTTGACTATGCATACAATAAATTTCATGATTACTACGTATATGTTATTTAATTTAAACATAGATAAATATTAGCACCAAACCAGTACGTTTTCCATGAAGTAAATGACCACATGTTATCTCTCACTATATTCGAAAGCAGAGATTACATCATCCATGATTTATATTTTAGTGTATGTTTTGACAAAAATATTCTATACAATATATATAATCATAAAATGTTAAATGAAATCATTGTTTATATGTTAGATTCCTAAAAAAATTGAATATTTGGATACCCATTATGTTTCTTAGAGACATGGATATATCATTGTGTTTATGTAATGGTTCTCATATGATCAGTACAAACTTGGGTTACCATGTCATTTGAGAAAATATTTTATGTGTACATCATTCTAGGTATCTTGAATTTATTACAAAAATACATATTGCACAATTTGATAATAGCGGGATCTTCACATTACAAAAAATCCAATATACTTTTATTGTTTCATATGCAATGACTATTATCAAAAGTCAATGTTAGTCACTCTATTTTGTTGGGTTTATATCATCGAAAGGCTATTTTCTCTATTGGAAATCTATATGTCAGTGTATCACGGATCATTTCATATAAGGGTTTGAAAATAGTAGATGATGATAATGATAACATGTCCAAAAATTTCACAAAAAAACATTATCTATGGGGAACTTTTAGATAACATGGCTTATGTTTATTTTAAATTAAGTTTTTGATATTCCATTGTGGTTTTCCAATACAAATATGAAAGAATTCATGACATTCATTGATTCTTACTAAGCATTATTTTTTGCCTAATTTAAAAGTTATAAAAGTAATAAAATATCCTGATCAAGAAATCATATGAATGATATTTCCTTTCTAGATTACGAAATCATAAAGATTTGATTTCGTGTCTTCATCATGTGGTGTAATTCATCAAACAAGTACATCAAAAATGTTTATGATATTGATCCCATTAATGGTGATGTTTGTGTGAGTTTACCATATAAACCTTTAATAATTTTTATTGTCCATTAATTACTATTATATCATATACAAATATTACATTATATTATTCCATAATGATTACATTTTATTTCTATTTTACACTATTTATTCAATATTTTAAAATAACTCTTATATGGGACAAGTATTTAGTGTAAAATTAATAGCTTCCACCTAATATCAATGTATATATAGTTGTTTCATGATGTCTTGTTCTATGTTTTAGCAATCTTCCAAATATCACCCAATCAAGGAGGCTACATGGGAACCAATCTTTTCTAGAGAATATTTGTTCACATCAATGGCTAATATTCGGCCATGTGATGAAAAAAATCCACTTTTATGTTTTGATTTTACTTCTTTTGAAGATATTATTCACAGAAAGGGTTTCAGAACAACATCTAATGGGTATATTTAATTACCAATGAATTTTTTTACTTCCTATTTTTATTTAACTCATATTTACTACAAGTATTTATATAATCCAATTTTTAAAAATAATTCTGCATTGTATATTTTTTGTTTTATCATTATATGTCATATACAATAATATACTATAAGTAGCATTGTCTTTCATAAAGATATAATTTCCATTAAGTAGTTTTTAATTTATTCGTATGTGTTTTAAAAATTATTGGACTTCTATTTCACTCTGATCCTATACAATCTACATAGAATTATAACCAAAATATTCTAATAGTTTTTATACTATGAAAGGTCATAAATATTAGTATTTTAATTTCGTTTTCTAATAGATTATAATTAATAATATATTTTTATTGTTTCCCAAATAGTGGATAAAACTTATATATATTTTATTGGGTGTGTTTGTAATAGAAATTTCACAATACATGGAAAACCAAAATGAATCATCTATAATTTTGATCTTGTAATAGATTTGGGAAAATAAATTGGGTGGTATGATTTCTATATATATAGTTTTTATTTACCATTACTAATAAATCTTTCTTTTAAAATTCAATAGTTTACAATAAACTTCTAATTTAGAAGTTATTTTCTATTCTGTTATTCTCAAAACCTCTAATAATGTATTGAAAACACATTTCAAATTGGACAGTACAATAGTTGGCAGCTTCTGAAAAAGGATTCATGTTTGCTGAAATTAATTGTGAAAATTTTAAATTTAAAACTACCTACATAAAAACATAATTAATAAGAAATATTTATTTATAATTTTTTATATTTTAAATTTATTAGTTCAAGTTTGATCATTCAATAATAGTTTCATAGGCCACCACCAACAGAGATAAATATTTTTGTAATTCCAGTGCATTATTGGAAAGAAAATTCATTTTATGAAGTTTAAAAGTGTAAAGATGTAACTAATATATCATAAACATTATAATTTCATTATGTAGTAGTATCTGTTGGTCATTTATGTTCTGATATAATCTATATATAATTATGTACTCATTATTGTTTTCCATTAATGATGATTTATAGTAGATATAATAAAAAAATTCAATTCAACCGCAAATATTTTTTGAATCATGAAACTCATGGATGATGGATATAAACACTTCACATAGGTATATATTGTGCTAGAATTGAAATGTTTTCCCTAATATCACTACTCAATGGTTTTCATATTTTATTATACATTATTTCTTATTAAATTTTATGTATTTCATTAGTATTTGACTATAATAATTATAATTAAAATAACCATATAATCATAAATTTCAATCCAAAATATTAGAGTGAAATCACTGGTGACTACTCAAAAAGACACATTTCAAGTTGTTCTATTCATCTAGATATTAATGAAATTAATAACAAAAAGAGCTTCATTGTTGAGATATTATATTATACAGGTAAAATTATATATCTATTTTTATTATCATAATCGATTTTCATTTTATTTAAAATATCAATGATGTTAACTTTCAATTTTAGAACAAAATGATATTGTTTTTCTAAAAAAACTAAAAAAATTAAATGAAAAATTGTTTTTTATAAATAGAAGTAAAAAATTATAAAATCAAAATATTTTATCATTCATCATAAAGAAAAACCTAAAAATTTATTTTCACCACTATTAATTATAATTTAATTATTATTTTTCAAAAATTATATGACCAAAACTATGTAGTATTGATTATAAATTTTTAAAATAAATTAATAACAAAACAATATAATGTTATCCTTAATATATAATATCATCAAAGAAGTGGATCTTCATGAGTTATTATTTCCATTGATCATAACCTTGAACTATTATTTTAATTTATCCATTTGGATTTATTACAATCTAAATACTAGTTTATTGTAATATTATTTTTGTCCTTTCTCTATATGAGCATCAAATTAGTGGATATTTAGCACACCGATGATACAAGGACAATATATATGCCTGAACAAATACAAATATTTCATCTACACAGAAATATATATGTATTATTTTTATTGACTATTATTTTGATGACATAATTGGAACTAACAAGAATGAATTTTTCAGTTTATTGGGAAATTATATATGAGTGAAATATACATTGATATTCTTTTTCTCAATTGGTAACCATGAACATTCATATTTCTGTATCAATTAATTAATTTTTTTCTATTATTTAATACAAATCCACTAAAATAATTTATTTATGTATGAAAATATATTAGGTGGTTATGATTTTATTTATGTAGTGCAATAAAATGTTACAATGTCTTCATACTACACAACAAAAAAAATCCATGATAATGAAATTCATCCCTCTAAGAAGGACAATATAAACAAGAAGTTAGAAAAATATGAATGATGTTCGGTTGTGAAATATCAATGTAATAATTAAAACTGATTACTTATTTTATTTTAATTTTTATTGAATTTTTATTTATAATATCATCTATATTTGGTATTCGATATTACCAAAAAGATGTTTGAACATTTATTTTCCCTAATATTTATGTTTCCCATGTTTATTGTATATCCATAATATTTAATAAATATTACCCAATATATTTGTTTTTTCAATAATATTTAATATAGGACGGATTGGTTCCACTGTGAACCCAAAATATAGGACATGGCCTCTATGACAACATGGATGGACTCCATGACTGTCAGGATTTAACTAAAAATGATCTCTAAGACATAGGTTCTCCAAACGACACACCATTTTCTGTTAATGAGGATGATAAATTTTTTAAAATATTAACTAATATCAAATAAGATTATGATATAGCCCTGTTATTTTTATAAATGAAAACATGTATTAAAAAAAACATTTTAAAAAAAATCATTTTGTGCAGTAGAGCCTTATGGTAGTCATCATTTTCTCATCGTTTCTTTGTTTCACATTATCTATTATTTTATCAAATTCAAAATTTCAATTGTCACTTTTAAATATTCACTATTAGTTTTTGTTATTTGAAATTTCTAATTCTTTATATTCTTGGTTTATTTATTATCAAAATAAATTTCATTCATTTACATTTTTCAGTAATGTTTTCTACTGTTTTCATGTTTCCTTAAAAGGTCTTCTATTTGGATTTCAATATTATCTTCCACTAATTTAAAATTATAGTATTAATTAAATGATATTTTTAAATATAATATTATATAATATAATTCTATTATTGATAATAATATTTAATTTTTAGCCCTGTGCGAATGCAGGACTGATGTACCGGTTCCCTTAAAAGATTTATTATTTTGGTCTGTGGAAAAATAATAATTTTATTTACTGAAAGCTGTATTTTTTGATAAATATTTTAAAATAAAATATTTTTATTGGATATAAAGTTATATTAGTTCAATTATATTCAAAATAATATAATTTATTTCACTCAACTTATTTTTATATTAGATTTTGGTATTAAACAATGTACATGTTAGAAAGAATTATGGAAAAATGAATTTGATCCATTGTTTAAGTTGTCAATTTAAATTAAATTTCTATAATTATGTGATTTGATTCATAGAAAATGTATTCCCTATTTTAAATAAAGAGGAATTTTTTTTGTAATTATGTCAACTATATGTTTATCATTAATAATAGTAACCATGATAAATATATGTCACATACCATAAGGGTAAAATGGTTAAAATTGAATTAAAACAATGAAAATTGTTCATAAAATAATAAAAATAAATTCATTCATCATACTAATTGAGTGTTTATAGGCTATCTAATTATTGGTATCGAATATATGGCATCAAGATATTATCTTTCAAATATTATGATCATCATATTAATTTAAGGAATCAATAATTATAAAATGTCACTCTATTGAATTTAATATCTATAATGTTTTTACAAAAGGATAAAATATGATACGTTCATTAATAAGTATTTTTGAAATAAAAATTATTATTTATATCATGGGGAAAACATTTTAAATTTATTTATTCATTAACTTCTATAAATGGTTACGTAGTGCTGAGATTCAATTTATTCAATTAAAGTAAAATTTTAAATATTTACATTAAAAATATTAATTGTAACACTATTAGGTTGAATAATTTTGATAAATTAGTTATTTAGATAAAATTAACTATTATTTATTTCTTTTAATGGTTAATATTTTAATTATTTTGTCTTAATTTGGTTCTCAATGTCAAATTATGTGAATACTGTGAAAAATGACTTTAAAAGTTTTTGATGAAAAATTATTTAATTTATTTATTAGAAAAATATTTTTTTACAAGACAAGTAAGGTGATAAAAGGTAGAAATTCCATAATATTCTCTTTTAAGATCCAATTTATTCTTCATATTTAAAATTATAACCCTTCAATATTGAAAATAATTATATTAATTAAGATAAAAATTATTTAATTAAGACTTTAAACCAAAACTTAAGTTCAAAATGACACCAAAGCGTTTATCCATTAGGATGGATGATACTATTTTGACCATATAAACTTTTCATTTAAATATATTTCCATCATTAATTATTGTTCCTAAGAACTGGTTTATTATATTTTATTAATTTAAGCAATTCCAAGTGTATCATTTTCGTTCAATATAAATGGACATACATTCTTTCTTTTCATTACATCATATTGAGCCATATATCCAGACCAAACCCCATAAAAATACCTCTAATCCATATTTACCCATGTTCTATAACATATTTTCTACCTAAAATACAAATCCAAAATTCCATAATTGAACATCTAAATTAATTTTTTTCCAAGAATATTTGACCTCTTGATCCAATAACTTTATTTTAACTTCTTATTTTACCTCCTATTAAAAAATTGAAATTATCAAAAAATTATAATTTCAGTATATTTTGAATTATTAAATGTTATTATAATTATGATACAACCATTATATATATTATTTTTTATCAAATTTGATGAAAATGTATCGCACATGCGTATATTCATACTAACATGTCTATATAGTGAAGAAATTAATTTTCCAAAAACATAATTTAAAAGTAGTTATTATAAAAGATATAAGGATTATATATTTTATTTATTAAATAATTATTCTTTTAATATTAGAATATCCTATTTACCTTCTTGCCTTCTAATTTGAGAGAAACTGATAATGTCACTTGTGTGTATGTGTGGGCTACAACCTCCCCGAAGAAATGTAAACTATTTCCCATTTATTATTCACAAGTATGGTTATAATGATATATTTAACAAATATATATGTCACATTTGATTCAATAATTAATTTTTAATGGTTTCTTTTTATTTACCTTTCTTTGGTTGAATCCATCAAAATGTCAAAACAATGTTCACATAGATGTACAACCTACCATCTCCCTAAATTGTGTGATTCATTATTCCATCTCTATATTTTATAGATGTATATAGATAGGTATATATAATGAATATTATATATATATAATTTTTTAAATTAAGTATATTATGGAACCATAATCAATGAACAATGATCAAAACTGTACAATTAAAAAATTTATAAATAAATTTAACACCTGGAAATGAATAATTTAATAATGAGATACTAATACATGTGTGTTGAATAGTAATAATTATAAAATATGTGATGTTAAAATAATTTTAATTTTTTCGTATTATATCATATCATATTATATGATATTTATTATACCTAAGGATAGAGATCTTATAATGGATATTAGAACTTAAGTAATAGTATCTCGCCTCAATTTTGTTTTTGTGAGAAAAATGCCAACTTAACCAAATATTTCATTAATATGGTGTATAAACTTATCGTTAGATATGGTTTATCATGATTCAATTTATATTAAGAGAATTTAATTTTTCATTTTATATTGTTATTTTAACTATGTTATGACTTTAATCTTACAGAACTGGAAAGGGTTTATTTCATAGTCTCAACATTTTTCAAGATTGTTTATGATTATGTCTCTTATGTGGAATAAAATTTAATTTCTATATTAAACACAATATATATTCTTTTAATATATATTATTCAAAAAATTATTATTTTTTACATTCATGTTACCCATTTATATACACATGTGGATAAAGTAATACTAATATGGAAAAAAAATTCTTTTCTATTCGAACATTAATTATTTTCTTCCATGATAATATTTTAATCAAAATATTTTCACCCATTTTTTACAATTATAATATTATTTTATAATATATGTTTATACATGTTTTAATTATAATAAAAATAATTTCAACGAGTAATATTATCATTTTTCAAAAAACGTACTTTTTAAAATTTACTTACAAAACAAAAATTGTTTTAACATACTCATTATGAACCAAATTTCTCAAAATCATACCCAAATCTCATTAAATGTTAATTTACCTTATTCCATTATTTTTTTCGGAGAAAATTAATCTAATATATTGGGAATTTTTTTTATTTTAACATGAATGGATTATTTTCATTAGTAAAATTATTAATTATATTTTCATGATATATTAATTTATCAATGAAAAATAAAAATTATTATATATATGCTAAATTGTAAATATGATGAAATTATACAGTCCTTATTATTTCATTGGATGGTTTATAATAATTCTGACTGGGAATGTATTGACATTACATATACTAGTTCTTCCAATACATATTGTTTTTTCCATTATGGAACATTGAATAAATCGTATTTTTTTTCATTTTATGAATAAATTGAAAATGGAAAGTGAAAGGTGGGACTGGAATAATATAACCCCTTGATTCATCGGTATGTATCATAATAAAAAATATGTTTGGTAATTGGATAAGTCCTTTTCCTTTTATGTAGGATGTCTAGGGATGAGGTCTTGATATTATTTTTATGTTGTATTTGAATTATTAGTTGATGGTATGTTTAAGATTTAGGGAATTTTGAATTCCATCATTATAAAATTAGTTATTGACTTCAATTTAACTATTTGAATACTTATTCTATTAATGAGTATGTTTCAAGATCATGTTATTATTTATATAGAATTATTTGAAAATCATTTATTCATTCCCTATTATTGTTCCTAACTCACGTTTTTGATTAAATGGAATTTTTTCATTCACTTTCATTTCCTTTTAGATTATTCTTTAATTACATATGATAGATTCCACTATATGAAACTCTTACGGTTCATTTTATCTCACCCCTTCTTTCATTCCATAGGATGTTAAGAGGTGTATTGTGATTTATATGGAAGGATATTCTTTGGAGAATTATTTGGTTACCAAAGAAAATGATGACTCTTTTTTTCTAATTTAAATGGGATTTGATTATAGATCTAGTTTCAAAATCATAAAATAATGTTCTTTCCTTTTCCATATGATCATCTATATCTAGATCCATTTTAATAATGTAACCATAAATTATTGGCCACCTAAGTTTATGGTATTCATATTGGTTGAGGTTCGTAATTTCATCACTAAATTTAGTTGCAACATATTTGTGAAAATGGGAAAATATATCGGTATCCACTAGGACTGTTTAATTTAATTAGATTCATTTTTAACTCAATTTGGATGTCCCCTATATAGTGGCCTAAAATTTATTCTATGGGATATATCTATTTGGGGATTAGGTATAAACCTTTCACCTATCAATAAATTCTATGACTGTAATATTTTAATTTTTTTACTACGATAGATCAAGGATTGTATAAGTTTTCAGTGTAGAGTTCAATAAGTATTGAAAAATCTAGACGTAGTTTTCTTATACAATGATTTTATTTGCTAATAAACTAGTATACCTAATAAAATGGTAGTCCCTATAGAGTCTAAATGAATAATATGATAATATTTGATTCTAATTTCTATGTTTTTCCAATCAATAGACTTCACTAAAAATAAAATACATCCACTAATTATATGTATTGTCTATTATATTGAATTTTATGTCTGTATAGTTATGGGTAGAAAGAGTACCATCAACTATTTCTGGTAAAGGATTTCTTTTTATATGCACTGGTGCACACCACATTTCTATAGCATCTATATGCTCTCTTAGTTACTCAATTGGTTCAGTAATTTGTCATTTTATAATTGGTTGGGAATACACTTTAAAGGGTAGTGATGTGATGATCCTTACATTGTATTTATATATGAATTTATTTTGGACATCTATTTTAGGTTGTATCTGGGTTTCTCCATTGACATTATATTCACTAATTACCTAATCAATAAAATTATTCAAATTATTCTCCCACTTTATACAAATAAATTGATTTTCTAGATCCCAAATGGTTTTGATGACTTGTCTCCACTCATACCAGTATGGAAGGCTCTTATTATTGTGTATGATTTTTTGAAACAATAATTTAAGGATTTTTCTTGAGAATATACCATGGGGGAATACTTCCCATGAGTGATTTATTGTTGATTATACCTAACTACTTTATGTATTCCTCATATTATGACAATCATTCCTCTTCTGTAGGGGGTTCATAATCTATAGGTAATGAGTAGGAAATATCATTTTCTCCTCTTCTCTGAATACTAGAGAGGTCGTATCTGAGCATTTGAAGGAGCACCAAAATATGTATATTTCCATGGATTTTTTTCATTCCATATTAAAACATTTCATTATAAAATATATTCCTAAGCTAAAATGCCCCTCCATGATCCCTTTAAGTTGTCTCATACTCTAAATAAATTGATAGGCCACTTATGATGATATTTAATGATGTATAATTCACTCTATGTATTATTTCATTATGTTATAAATAAGAAGACCAATCTCCCTTGATGTATCTATTATGTGTTATATTTTAATCCCTTTAAATGGTCATCTTATTGATGAGATTCATCAGCTTACAAGAACTATGTCTCTACCCCTTCACCATCAATTACCACCCTATGACCTCTTTGGGGAGGGTAAACAGGAGAGATTCTATAGAATAAATTACTATAAAAGTAACTGATTAAAAAAATGGGACATGAAATGAGAGAAATTGAAATTTTTTTCTTTTAATGCATTTCCTATTTGGGAAAAGTCCAAATTCCATAAGTTTAGAAGAGGATGAAGTATAAATGAACATACATCATGGAATGGGTCTACCAATTGACAACTTCTATAGGGGTCATCATTGTTTCCCTTATAATATTCACAATCATCTGTTTGAGCAGTATATGGATGAAAACTATTATCAATGCTCCATAATTATTGTTATATACAATTTACCCACATCAGGATTTGATTTTATCAATTATTATTCTCTATAAATGAGTACAATGGTATGATTTAGGAATATAATGACCTTTTGATCTAATATATTACTATATTTAGGGATTCAGTCATGGGAGAAACGTTTTTATCATACCATCTATCATCTTAATAACATATTTTTATGATTTGGGGTATAGGAATTAAATTTCATGATTTCACTTTGGAAATATTTGTTTAGTGTGTGAGGTGAAATGAAATGATCCATGTCCACCCCATTATATGATATGTACACCATATAGACCATTATCAATCAACTGATGTAGAATCCTCAAATAATTATATAATTCATATTGATGTTTAACATGAAACATTCCCAAATTTTTGGCATGGTACATCAAAAATAATTACCGTGTGGTTTTCTATATGATATTTATAAAATTCCATGACATTATTTTCATATACATCATTTGGAAGTGTATTATCTTTTACACAAGAATATTCATCCCCAAGTTTTGTCAAATTTGAACTATATATCCCTCAAACATTGTTTTTAAAATGCTCTAATAATAGGTGGATATATGTCACAATATAACAGGAATATTTTCTTCAACCAGTTGTTTCCAAGTAATGGTTGTATTATATCACCACCATTGAGATTTTTTTACTAATTAAAAAAATTTCATTTCATTGATGCATTACTATAGAGAGTGGGGATGATTTGATATTTTCTATTATTGTGGAAGATAAGGTTAATGATGGTTCTTAAGGAAATGAATATTTCTAGAGAAATAATAATAGATAATAATTAATATCAATTATCAAACATAAGTTATCAGTTATATATGAAGTTATCCTTTAATGTGCATTATGATATGTGATATTTCTTTCAGTTTATTACGATATGGACGGACTTTCTAACTAAAATGAAATATCACTGGGGGATAAAAATAAAATTGAATATTATCATGGAAATGAAAACTATAATATCTTAGTGATTTTATATATATATTATCCCACTAATATGTCCAATTGGGTAGACATGTTGAGTCCACAATTGAAATAGGATGACTATTATTCCATTTTATAATCATATCACGAGGTTGTATTCTATGGTGAGCATCCTAAGAAAAGTTCCCTTGTTCAATCATGGTACAACCATGAAGAGAACCATCTTGGAATATAATTAGTGGATCTACTCATGGGTTTTTGGTAGAAAAACAATATAGTGGACCGACTCAATTTCAATGGATTCTTCCTTGATATTGGAATGTGATAGCTGATACTAGGACACTATTGAGAAATGGCCATTGGAATAAATAAGTCCATCATCATGTATATTAGGGATTTCAAAATATATCAAGACATAAAAATTCATGTTCATAATCTTTTTTGATGTTATAAATTGGGTAGTGGGTGTCTCTTGATTAGAAAAATAAATTTAATACACCTAGGTACACCTGGGTGACTCCCTTGTGGTTTCCAAAATATGTTGAACAGATTAATTAGGATTCATAGGAATTTGTTCCTATTATGTAGTGGTTTTTAGTGTGGTTTTATGATATCCATTTGGGACATGAATGTATTCCTAATTTTGTGGTTTATTACTACTTTGGATATTTTGATTTCTATCTATATTGGTTTCTGAAATGTGTTCCTTCACCTGGGTAACCCATGAAAATCATCGATGAGCTACTCTAATTGTTGGGGTGGGGATATATTCATTTCCAATTACTATAGTCACTATAAAAACATGATTTAAAAATTATAATGTGTGAGTATGTATGTAATATTCCCATATCTTTTCGAACAATATGTAATGATGGGATTTTATATTTATAATGGAAATGTATGTATGTTCCTAATGTAGTATTGTGTGAAAATCCCAATACTATTTTTGTAATTTGATAATAAGATGCTCTTAATTGTACAATATTATGATGGAAGGCCTTATATGTTAATCAAGTAAAGTGTTCGTGCTTATTATATATCATTTCAATATGTTTCTAGAAATCATT
This sequence comes from Viscum album, assembly GCA_963277665.1. Classification (NCBI taxonomy): domain Eukaryota; kingdom Viridiplantae; phylum Streptophyta; class Magnoliopsida; order Santalales; family Viscaceae; genus Viscum; species Viscum album. Next base: position 2,042,443,555 of record OY728150.1, on the reverse strand, counting down.
TATGGAAATAGACACGATGTCTTTCTCTTGGTTGTTGATTTTTTATCACCGAGATGAGTAATCCGAGGTTCTATGGTTTGTGTGAAGCATAGTGGAACTCTTGTTATGGAATCTTTAGTGGTCTAATATGGTATTTATTCTCACGAAATTGATATTATAGATTGATAAAGGAACCCCTTTGGGTTGAAGATTATGTTACGTTGAGGTTGAATCCAGATTTATGGTCCACCTCCCAAGGATAAGGGATGCACTTATTACTATTATCTTAGGACAGCCTCTGAAGATTATTTTAAATGCATACATTTTTATTTTTGGTTCTCCACAAACACTAATTTTTAAGAAAAGTTTTAGTGTCAATTAATAATATGTTTGCATTCAATTTTATCCTCATGTTATAGACTAGTGACATTTAGGTGGTTCTCCACGATGACTTCATTCGCCACTAATTGGACAAGGTTTTGGGTGGGTGATAGCTTCCTATAATTCCACGAGGATCCATCTTTAGATATTTTAATTCTTTTTTTTTCATCGTTATTAGGATGCTATTTTAATTTCATATATTTGATGTGGTTTTATTGAGAAGCAATTAAAATAAACAAGAGACACATTAAAATAGTATTATATATAATAAAAATTTTCCATGGATCACTACTTTCTTGTTTAATGAATTCTATTCATGTTCACAATTTTTTTCAAATATATAAAACAAAATTTCTCGACATGGGTGAATCCTTGGTATTCAAATTAATGGAAGATTCAATCTTGGGTAACCATTCATTAGACCATAAGAATATGTGTTTATATTCATATAAGGAATTATTAATTTTTTCAGATATATTCCAATGGGACTTTTGGGTAAATAGAAAAACACCATATGAATCCCATATCTTTGAAAAAGTGTTTCTAAACAGCTATTTCCAATAGCATGTGGTCTTTAGGTAACTCGCCAATGATTATTTGGAATTCACATTGTTCTAGGAGATCATATGTTATGATTATCACATCCTTTTTGGGTGAATTATTTCATATTATTAGATTGTCTTATAAATTTAACTCTTGTTTTTAAATCCTTTAAATTTCACATTATGAGGATAATCACCCATGTTTTGTTAAATTTTTTTTCATTTTTCGATGAAAACATTTATTAATTTATCAGGTACCCCGTCGATGAGAACATTTGTATGTATCATATGATATTCATAAATAAAATTGTATATATCTATTAGAGATTATCTTTATTATTTAAAAAATACATGTTAATGTATTTTTTGGGAACTGTGAATTAATGACACATAAATGTTCACATTATAGATTTTAAGATCATGGAAAACTCTGATTATTTATGTGTTGGGACATGTATCGTGTTGAGGAGTCAAACGTAACTTCTTGTAGAGAATCCAAACCCTTATACTTTGATTCCACTTAACAGGACACATCATACCATTTATGTTTATGTGACAATTTTTGATCCATTTATTTATTTTTATACTATAGGGGAGACTTGGATAAAGTTGTTTAATAATATTTGGTGATGTTCATATGAGAAATAACCCCAAAATTTTAGACATTAATGAAAATATGGCCATATGAGATCAAGTGGATAGGAATGAATATAGTCACGTGAAGATGTATCACATTGAGAGAACGGGATGATAATGATGAGAAGATAAGACTAAAAGTAATATATCCCTTTTTGTAAGAGAATATTTATTCTTTGGAATATATCCCAATAAGTAGGATTTCGGGAGAATTATAGTGATGGGTTTTAACCTTATGGTGGTATCTTTTGTATTCCATTAACATTGAAATAGATTCACAAATAGATTGAGTGTTAGTGTTTTATAGTCATGTGAGAAGACCATTAAATTAAATTAAACAACATATCATAATGATATATTAGTTAATTTTAATCTATTATGACTATGAAGTTATAGAAAATGTTTTACTTCATCCTATAGAGACATGTGTTTCATAAATGTTTAGAACATAAGGGATTGTGTGACAATTCACTATATGAGGCTTCCATGATTTTAATTATTAGAAATATGACACTTTTAAGCAATGTGTCATACAGAATATTGTCTATTGAGTATAAGTTAATATTGGCGGTTCTTTCTCATAAGAAGGAGGTCCATATGGGAGACATGTTCGAAAAATGGTTTAGTTAATAAATATCTCATAGAAGACACGTGTCATGCTAAGTTATATAAATAAGAGATAAAGGGGGATCAAATGTATTTCAGAGGATATCAAACTATAGTCTAATGGTTTTTATGCATATTAGGCCTTTAATAGTTAACCTATACAATGTTCACTGATGCAAGAGGGAGTGAATATAAAAGAAAAAATGGATATTGCTTCCCCGGAGAAAGTATTTAGGCTTACTAAAGGACGGACACACACGTCCATCATTCTTCATGTTTCTAAACATAGTATTGGGGTTTCTAAATATAAAAATTTGAAAGAAGAATAAATTATTTTGGTTGATTTTTCTTCACATTTATGTTAGTTGGTAAGAAATAAGTACAATTTCATGATACAAGATGATTCCCACCATTACCCCTATCATTTGGTGACATCGTTACCATGTAGATATATAATTTTGTACGCCCCATGGTCCACAGAAGACATTAAATTTTCTTGTTAACAACGATTTCATTGTGAAACAATTATTTAAATGAATAATAATCTTATTAATTGTAGACTAGTAATGAAAATATAGTGGATAAAGTGGGATCCTTAATGTAGTCATTCACAAGTAGGATACATGGGAAAAGGGGAACCATATTTTTTAGATAACATAACCCTGTGAGAATGTCCTATCATGTATGTAACCATTACAGTTTGTTTTATTCTGGGGAGGGGTGAGATTGTTGTAGTTAGTCATATATGATAGAATACATGGGTGATGGGTCACCATGGTGAAAGGTTCCATGTTTTTTCTCCTCAGTGAGGTGCCTAAGTGATTTTATGCTCGGGTGATGAGTCTCAGCATATTGGTCACCCATGTGAGGAGCCTTGACCAATTTATTATAAAATGTTGGGGAATTGGGAGATTGTTTGACTAGGAGAATAGCCTAATGTGGTTAGGTACCCTAGAAAAACATCTCCAAGTAATGGGTTTATAAGCCATCGAGTCTGTAGTGGTTGATTGCCCAAGTAAGGATCCTTTGGAGGTTTGTTTCATATGTGAAGACAATTGATAACACTTTATTACTATAAAATAGATTTTTATTAGGATTTTGAGTGTTATATATAACTAAGATATTTTCTTGCTTCCAAATTTAATTGTATATAAAAACCCCTAGTAAACCAAACATCAATATAATGTCCAATGGGTATTATTTATTGGAAAAAATTGGAACCTATATGGATCATTCATAATAGAGTCATTTAGTGCACACCATTGACATGAGAGGAATAAGATTGTAGACTGAACGATTCTTGATTGATTAAATTTATGAAATGAATCAAGTCCTTTATATTTTAGACATATCGACCAAAGGGTACCAAGTTGAATAATTTAATGTGATCAGAGGATACCCATAGAGAGGCAGACCTAGTCACCTGAGGGAACACACAATATTCTCTTTCTATCCATTTTTTTCTTGAAAATGGGCCAATAATAACCGTTACAAAACCAAAATCATGACATACATTAAACTATAAAACAATGTTGTGTGATAATTTATTTCTTTATACTTATACATGACAAAAATGATAATTCTTGTAAAAAAATTTCATGTAGATGGCTGAACATACCCAAACAATTAAATGATATAATAATGAATGAAATAGATTATATAGATTTATAATAATAAGATATTTTTAGAAAATCATAATTTTGATAATATAACCACATTACATTGGATAATTATAGTATACAACTGTGTACATGAAATGGTAATAGAAAAAATTATTAATATATATATACATTTAGAAATTACCTTTATGAAATGGGTATTTTAATAATAATTGATTTAGTATTAATTTTTAGATTTGGAATGTGATTTCCCAGGTCTTTTATCAAGTCATGTTTCCCCCTGTTTTTTAATTTTTTAGTTTGTTGAGCATTACGAATTATCTTCGTATAATTAGAACGAAATTATAGGAGTTTGAAATAACTATGACCATGTTTTTATACTATTATTAAGAATAATAAGGTTACTCATGATTTCATGTGAGTTTTAGCTTTGGAAAACACCAAAATAATACATTTTCAGAATGTACAAAGATTGGTATACAATTTGAACAAGCCATGTGGCCTCCCATGTGTAACCATGCGGCCCACCTACAGAACTAGACACTATTTGAAAAATTGTGTTGGTAGGGGTTCATGAACGTGTGAGAACATATATAGTTTTTATTATAGAGGAATCTCATGGCATGTGAATGGTTTGGAAAACTATGCACCTATTCAATGTGTGTGTAATGCTTATAAAAATGTCATGTCACATTTGGCTAATGATAAGCCAAACTGTGAGGAAAAATTATGAATTTCATTTAATAGATGTAAACGTATTACCACTATCCTATTTCCTTTTATCATCACGATTTTTCTTCCATTCCATGCATAAAAAATGGGGCCCTCATAGTTTACCCCACCGCCCTAGAAATCGATATCACTCCATAAACCGAACACCCAACCTTGAAACATTGATATCAATTGAAGTGCCTCAGTAATCTCTTTTCCCCTTCCATTATTCGCTATTTACCTCAACACATTGAATTAAAAATCTATGCATGACATTTTCTTTTTATTTAAGAAATTATTCTAATACAATGATTTCTATCATTTTAGATAGAGTGTGATGAAATTATCAAATAATAGATGGCCTATTAGTATTAGGTAGGTGGTGCATAGAATTCTACTTAATCTTAGAGCTACTAATTTTTAATTTGAAAATATTATTTGTCTGTGTGATTTAGTGATAATCATAAAAAATAATTTCTTAAATAAAAATTAAAATATTTATTCCATGGGCTGTCATTAGATATTACATTTTTATATTATATATGATATTCTAGGTAAGGATCTTTTGACAAAATGAAAATATTAGGAAATGTGTGTAATTTGAATTAGTTAAACGTTTTTTATTAATATACACAATTCCATGGGAATGTGAGGATGTTAGCTGATTGATTGATGTGTTTTTGATCAACTAGGTGGAGGAAACATGGCTATCTAGTTAATGGTGTGTTTAAAGATACATTTGTTGATAATGATCACTAGGTTATGTAATATGGTCATTATATTGAGGTGTTTTTGTTGATCAGAATAGGGACTAGATCCTTTGTTTTGAGATTTTTTGACCATCAGGACTTTGTGAGATGGACGTAGGGGAAATAGGTTTCAAATATTGTAACATTTGTCGTTTGGTGATTTTCTCTCACTGTTATAGGTCAACGAACCAGGAGAGTCTCATTAATAAATATAGGACTCAGTCAAGGTGTTGATGACAACTAGTTAAGGGTGGAGGCCCCAATATATTATCCAGTTTATGGGGTGGTTTCAACAACAAAATATGTAGTGGTTATACCCATAAAAACTGACAAGGATAGTGATGGACCATGAATTGATGGGGTTGAGACCATCTGTTCGGGAATGATGCTCACTATTAGAGTTCTGGGTTTTGGGATAGTACTTTGGAAGGATACATATCCCAATTCATTAGGACTTCAAATTTTGTGCTGATAGTAAATATTTATTTCCAGACACATATTGTTGTTTCTCTAGACAACGGGTCGTCGAGCTAACTAGGAATTCTATGTGGAGGTCTAGGCATCCAATTACTCATAGATTGGTTATGTTTTTAAGATTCCAGATACATGATTGATGGAATGAGGTTTCGGTCAAATGATTTTTGGTGGAACCTAGGGGTACCAAACACTTGACATTCATCAGGGGATGTCATCGACACTATTCTATAGTTCAGTGACACTATATATATATATATATATATATATATATATATATATATCTGTGTGTGTGTGTGTGTGTGAAAAAACATGATTTTTTCCAAATTTATATTTTAGACCACATATTTCAAGTTATAATAGAATTGGTTGAAGAAGATGAATGCTTTCTTTTTTATGCAGAGTGCAAGGGAAGTAGGTAAATAAATAATGAACATGTCTTTGTTGATTTTTATTTATATTATGTACGCACATTCATAATTAGGGATGTAATATATAATCACATTGATAGTGGATTATTTATATTATTCACATACAATACCTGGGATCCTCAAGGTGCATGTAGTGTATATGTATCTTAAATCAAGTGAGGGATTAGGATCAGGAGATGGAAAATATTGTTTCTATATGTACCATTTACATTAAATGGATATAAATACATGATGGTTGTTCTTTCATAAAGATATACATTCCATATTGGGATTTTTAGGTTCACAAGAATTAATACCCTAATATGGGGTGAATTAGGTTATGAAAGATTAAAATAACTACCCCATTAGATCATCATTCATCATTGAACAAAAATATATTATCTATTTCTCACATATATATATATATAGAAATGAAATCATGCACAAGACACATATTTTTTACATGGTTCACCCTCAATATGCTACATCCAACGAGTATACAACTGTGTTGTGATGATGTTCCAAATCCACTAAGGATCACAACCAAATTACAAGGTTCGGGCTAGATCACATAAATGGAATAGTTCACATCCATTATAATAATTCTAGTATACTAACTACATTCTCAAGGGTCACTCCCTTTGTCTCTTTCTCTGGATCACTACCCGTGGAATGGATCATCGTCTTCCTATTACATCACTCAATTCTCTTATATGGGATCCAAAAATAGTATATGGATTTGTACGTCCATTTATTTTCAATAATTATGCATCCTAAACAATAGATATATGTTGTGTTGATGTTCCACTTTTATCAACTGATGAATACTGATTTACCATAGATGTACAAAGAAACTTCACACATTGTGAAAACATTATATTATCTTGAATGAAACTATAAATCATGGCATAAATTTGATAACTTTGTCTTATAAAACAATCCTACGAACACCTCAATACTTGTGCAACAAAACCTTTTTACACCCAACTCACTATTGGAGTGAAAATCCCTTCTGTTGTGCAACATATATGATGCTATCTTCTTTTGTGACCTTTCCACTTTCTTAAATAAAGATATTATTTTATTTATGTGTTTATATAATTAAAAATGAAGGGGTATCCACTTTTTTATATACATTTTAGACACCTTATTCACAAGGTTCACAAATTCTCCCAAAAGTGTGTATCTCTCACATTCACATAACCTCACCATTCACATAGATCTATATCATGTGAGGCTATACTTCCATTTCCATATTTTGATTTTTAGATCATGAAACATGTCTAGATATAATCATTCTAGTCATACCTAACACTATCACGCCACTCCACTTTCCAAAGAACGCTATTTTTGCACCCAAAAAATTGCAAACACTGGGAAATGGTGACACCTTATATATGATTACTTTATACAATCTCCCTATCATTCATTCCTTTTTTATGTATCACTGTCAATAAAGTTTTCCATTAATACCTCTAGAACTCCACTACTGGACAAATAACCCCTCATTTTCAACAATCACAATCCACCAAAAAATGCATCAATGTTACATTGATGTATTTTTTTCAATAGGTTTTTAGCATGATTTAAATGTATGTAATAATGTGGTCAGACATAAGAGACCATATATGTATATTGAATATTTTTAACCGACATGTCATTTAATATACAAATGTTTATTCCTTTTTAATTATTTATTATTGATTCTAATTGATTATTCTTTTGTTGTATATATTTTATTGCTTATTATGTTTATGGACATTATTCTAAATTTTAATATTCATATATGGACCAATATTATTATCATCCCATTTGGGTATAGACTCCCCAATATCACATCTCATACCCTCACTACTATTCAGTTTCCTTTACCACATGGGAAGGAATTCTTATGACATTGTTTCCGACAACTCTGGAGCACAATTCGGACTGAAAACCATGTTAGGGCGCTGTAAATGGTGTCATAAATCATTTCATTCTTTATTTGGTCAAACTATTTTGGACACGGTGGACTGTAAACTAATATTTTTACAGAAATAGTTACATAACTAAATTATGGTTTCCTATAGACCCAAGCATGGGGGGAAGATCATTTTGATGGGAGTGGGAAATTTATATTCTACTATGTTTTTCTATATTTGATTTGGGTTCCCCCTCAAGTGTAACACTTGGGTTTGATTGTTATCTATTTTGTTGATTTGGACCCTTGGACCAGTATGGCAAGGGAGTATTGTCTGTGCATTATGATCAGAATATAGGAATATATAATATATGTTTTTTGTTGGTCTTCATTGGGAATATTGAATTCACTAATAAGGTTTGGGTTTTATAATGATCCAACAATGTAGATAATAAATGTTTTCCAACATAGCTAATATTGGCAACATTCTACTGATCCATCCTTAACAAGGGGATGTAATAATATATGTGTGAGATTTTATATGCATGTGATATATAGGACTAACAATGATATGGGTAGTCATGGGTAAAGAAGGGGGAATGTTGTTTAATGTGACAAGAATAAAGCTAAAAGGTGGGTTCATGTATAGACTCTATTGTGGAATTCTACTCAACTACGCCATATTGATATATATGATATGTGATGTCTGACACTATAACATGTAGAATAAGGACCATAAGGTTGGATTATTTGTTAAAGATGATTATGATATGAGAATTATAAAGGGTATAAATCTAGATGATACCTCATATCATTCTCTAATATGGTTAAGAAAGGGTATGTGGTGAAAAATTACTTTTGAAATTATGTAGTATGGGAGTATAATGGTGGTAATATGTGAAAAATGTTGTATATTTTTTATCTATGATATATATATATTATATGGTTAATTGACCATCATGATTTTTATTCAGTTCGATTCCACATAGAAGGATTCTATTGAAGAATCAACAGGTCTATGATATGGTGTAGAGGGGGAATTCATGAGATGGGACTCTTGAGGGTCATGATATGTTCCTCAAGGGTCAAGGTTATCATAAGACACAATTAGATGCTCCATTATTCATGTTAAATCCATACGAATGATAGATCTAAAACCATGGATGGATGAGAATCTCAAGTTGAGGTTTGAATGGGTTATAAAAGTAATTAATAAGGGAGATGTGGAATATGATCTATCTTTAGAATATCTTACACATGTGTTTCAATCTCAACACCCACAATTATTCTAGAGTGAGGGTAGGACACATGCTATGGATAAATAGATAGGTTCATTGTAGTTGATCTTTTATTAGTTCTTGACACACCCAAGGAAGAGGTAGAAGCTGGATATGAACATTATTGGAGGAATAGTGGGATGTACAGGTTCAAGCGGGTAAACAAGAATAACTATTTTAGAAGGATTTAATGGATAGGATAGTCAATCAATTATTTCTAGAGATTCTGAGGTTTGATAGATCCCATGAGTTCTGGAATCTATTACATGTGTTTTATCATTCAGGGATAATGACGAGAAATTATTATAACGATCTCATTTTGAACTTGATTTTCTAGGGAACATCATCAAAAGCAGCGGTGTTTTTCGGATGGATTGGGGGATTCCATTAATGTGATGGTAAGAATTCATAGTATTACTTCATTCTCTATGGTGGTTAATCGGGTGCTGATAACATATGTAATCTTGATTAAATGTTCTTATTTGATCTAAGTGATGGGATTATGTGAGTTGAGAGGTGATGCATCATAGAGTTGGAAGTGGGATCATGATGAATCTCAGTCAGGTAGTCAGTCAATGTTATTGAGTTCTGAAGGAGTAATGGGTGTGATTTGGAATAGACCATCTAGATAGGTTTTGTAGGAAGCCTTCTTGGACTGTTGGGTGATATTCATTTAGTCATAATTAATGTTATGTGGTAGGACTAAGAGAGTATCCAATATCATGTAAATGGGATTCAACTACATGTATTGGTCAAGGAAGATGTTGTGGGACCCCATATTGGCATTAGTGGCCAGCAGTAGGTTCCTCTCCATAGGGTGGCCAATATATGGGAAGTCGGCTTACCGGCCAAGTGCATGCAGCTGAGCTGCTCGATAAAGAATAGTTCACAACGTAGAAGAATGTTAGAGGTATTAAATGTGAATGATCAAATTTTCTTTTGTTATAGGGTTTTTCTTAATTTGTTTCATGAGGTTCAATGGGTCTTTTGGACGAACTAGGAGTTGGTTAGTGAGTTGGAATCTGTTATGATGTGCTATATATATATATATATGTATGTATGGTGTATAGACACTACAAAATATTGTGGGAAGTAGTATGAACCTTGTTATATACGAGGATTGTAGTCATTATGACTATGATTTAAATGTATATATATATATATTATTCTGGATTATTTTTTAGCATATATTAAGATGCATGATCTATGGGCATATGATGTGATTGGGGATTCAATAAGAGTATTTTATTGAATAGTTATGAAGAGGTTATATGATGACATGGCGTACTTGATGGGTTTCTGATATGATAATGACATGGTTTGATAACATCATGGGGTGAAATAATGATGATGAGTCATGTGAGGACTTCTGAGTCCTGAGATTATTGGTGGAACGCTATAAAAAAATTTAGTGATAAGTGATTGTGTAGGTAACTTCTATGGTGGGGACCACCTTGAGGGGGGTAATCCTATGACAATACATATGTTGTATACCAGGGTGAAAGGGATGCGATGGGTAAATAATGTACTATATTTAGGTAATTATTTATAGATCGATGATTAGGTACTATAATGTTGAAATATTGTACCTTCCTGAGATTTTTATTGGGGTAATGTTTCTCAAAATTTTCGAATTTTTGAGTTTGGAGAGTGTACAAAATTTTAGCTTGATCTTATGAATATAATATTTACTGTCTTTTGATCCATGTCCTTTTTAGATGGGATTTTAGGCTTGGAATGTTCTTCATAGGTTAGGGTGTGTTTCGGGTGCATTAAACCCCAAAATATCCATTTCCAGAAGGTGTAAGAAGAGGCGCACAATTTGATCAAGCCATTATTCCTCCATCGAATAATAATTGAAAAGACCTACAAGAAAAAGAAATGGAATGAAAAATCAATTCGGTGGTGTTTCATGACTTTGTGAGAACCTCTGCAGTTTTTATTAGAGGGGAATTAAATGTGATTTGTATAGTTTTAATAATCGTGAACTTAAGACATGTACTTGTGGTTCATGGATAATGGTAACAATGTGGTTGGAACAGTGTTATACGAACAGTGCTACAAATTCATACAGGCCATTTTACATGGAAAAATAATTGTTCCCCCCTCTTTTATATTTTCTTCTTTGTTTCTCATTTCACTTTTCTTCCACTTGCAGCACAAGGTTCCCTCTTAATTTTTCTCTGTCTCTTAGGAATTTATCAAAACATGTTTCCCATAATTTGATACTTGATACTTAAGTATCATTGTATGCACATCAATAATGCCTTCACCCCTCTTTCCTAAATTATATTTTAATATTCCCTCATTGAATGATAAATCAGTGAAATAAATTTACCCAATTTTCATGGAATTTATATAAAATGATGATTTCTCTAATTTTTTATTGATTTAGAGGTCTATATTAGTTGAGTGAAAGAATAAAACAATAATTCATCATGTTAATATATTTCACAATGAAGTTTAAGGAGTCATACTTGTGTTCTAATATATTCATGGGGTGTTTGACTGATTGAGTCCCCTAATAATTAAATACACAATTTCAACTTAATTAAATAAATAAATGAAATTTCATTATGTGTTACCTTGTTCTATTTTACATGATTATATGTGTAATGGGATTATGACCACATGGGAATATTAGTCTACTTATGTAATCTGAAATAATTAAATTTTTTATATAAATTTCCAGAGTTCCTTGGGAAGATGATGGGATACGATTGATGATTACGGTTATGTTGATCATCAAGACTGAGTAATCATGGTAATTAGTGTGAGGGTGTGTCTTGAGATTCATGGGGTGATGATAATCACCAAGATGAGGGGACATGGTCATTAGATTGAGGTGACAAGGTAAATAGGATGAGGTCGTGGTCCAAGTGAACATTGATGTTGTTGGTGATTAATACATTAAGACATGGTCAAAGGGGAATAAGGTTTTGAATGATGTATATTAAGAAATTTGGTGATTTATGCTATCTTTTGTTGTTAAATGTACCATTGGAGTTATGTTTACATAGATATGAATCAGTTAATGTGATGTTTTTGGATAATTGTAGGTAGAGAACCGTATACATTATACGGTTAAAGGGATGATGTTGGCCATTAGATATACTAGGGTTTATCACCATAGGAAATATTCTCATGTTTAAGGACCATTGGTTGAAGGAGTTGAAACCATCAGATGGGGGATAAGGATCACTATTATTCTTAAGGTTTTTGGGCCAAGATGTTGGGATAATGAATATTATTGTACCGTTGGATGAACAATATTGATCCAATGGGGATTATTTATTAGAGGATATATATCATCATTCCTTGGTACATCCGGTTTTTGGATCAATGAGGTATTAAATGTAGAGGTCTACGTGGATATGTACTTATTGATGTAGTGTGACTTTTGGAAACCAGATACATGATTAAAGGAACCAGGTGCCGGTCATATAATTTTTAGTGGAACCTGAGGGTTCACTATACATGACATTAATTAGGGGATTCCTTGGTAATATAACCATGGATCCTTAAACTACAAATATATATATAAAGAGAGAGAGAAACATGCTACATATCATATATAGATATATGGGGGAATGTATTCATAGTTATTCTTGAATTGGATCAATTAGGTACAATCATCCTTTTGGATGTTGAGAACAATATAGTTGGGTAATTTAAAAATGATAATGGGTGAATTTCTATTAACATATATACTATAAACAACTACATAATTATGGTTTTATGAAAATAAAACATTAGTGGTGGCCTATTGATATTATTCTCAAACCCTCTATAGTACCTTAGAGATGTGTATAAATGTCATTTAACTATGATTAGGTGAGGTATCATTCTATAAATATGAACCATGGTTATCATAGATGTAACATTTTCATGAGATGGATTGATATAGATTATAGTGGTTCTTGACTTTATATGAAGATTACTATTTTGGGTTTAGTATTATTTATATGTATGGACTATGTGGTTTTCCATTGGAATCCTAACATGTATATTGTATTGTATCTCCTAAAATGTTTTATAATCTAAAATTTATAATAAATTTTTAGTTATTTATTAATTTTGTTGCTAATTACTCTTTTACTAGAATTATTATTTTTCATTTACTATTTATGGCCCTTCATCTATTATGAAATATTTATATATGGAACATTATTATTATCACCATAGGAGGGTATAAACTTCCCAACATCACCTCTCATACCCTCACTCCAATTTGAATTCCTTGGAATATGGGGAGGTGAACCTAAGTCATAGTGGTAAATTGACAAGGAACACTATTTTGGGTTGAAAATGAGGTTCTGGTGGAACCTGGTACCTAAAAATACTATATTATGGATTTATGAGAGGAATATATGTCTAGTATTCAATATAGTTTTGAGGAAAAAATGTTCTCTATATGGGATTGATTATGAATCCTCTCGTATGTTATGAGGTGTAATAGTTTGAAAAATACCCATTCATTATAGTTATCCGAATGAAATTTTCAATGAAAGTGGATCAATAATAAAAAGTGATGATAGTATGATATACATTATCTCTTAAAAATAGATAATTTTCCTTGATATTTTTTGACTTGAACATTATGTAACAGCCTACTTTACATTATTTTACCTTTCCCTTATTATTTCAATTTTTACTTCATAAACCGATTATTATTTCCAAATTTAATATTGAACATGACACCAAATATCACTGATATTATTAAAAAATTAGACATCATTTAATCATTTTTAATTCATATGTATGCTAATTTAACATTTAAATTAATGCACAAGTTATATAGGAAAAACATATTTTATAGAAATAATAATTTTGTAACATAACATGTTCTTAAAAATTTTTCATAACAATTAATAATTTAATGATCTATAATATATTTAAAAAACTAGTATACTAACATTCCAAAATATAATAATTTAATTCAATAATATAAAATTAAATATGACTAAAAAAGAGTTCATTTGAACCTATAATTTTTTAATAATAAATTGTTTTCAACATATCCTAATAACATTATTTTCTTATATTTTAGGAGTTCAATTTTTAAAATCACTATTAATATAAATTTTTACAAATTTTCATTAAAATAAAATCATCTAAAAATATTAATAATTATTAAATCTTAAATTTTATTTATTTATAAAATATTTTAAATAAGAATTTTATTTTTGATTCATTATTTATCAATTATAAATAATATTGTTTTAATTTTTTTAATAACCATTACACATATTCAATATAATAATTTCTTCCATGAATATAAAACAAATATTTATCCAATATCCATATATATAAAATTCCTATTTAATTCCAATTTAGATCATTATATAAATAACTATAAATTTTCAATCTAATAATTTACATGTATCTCATCATGTATATTATATTTATTATTATTTTACTTCTTTACATTGATATAATAGAGTGTATTTTATTCATGGGGAACCACACGAATAATGATATTATTTTAATGGATGTTTTATTAATTCATTACAGCATTATATTTACTAATTATGTATCATATTATATTAACATAATTTATTTATTTTTATCCTCGGATTTATTTTTTATCTCAATAATATATATCACAATATATTTTAGATTTATGTTCTGTATGAATGATACATTACATAGTATTTATTTAAAGTACATTTGACGGTAAAATCACATGGATTTCTAATTTACCCATATATTATTAAATAATAGTTAAATATATCCTTTTCCATTTTAGAAATATTTTTGAACAAGTATAAACTAGACCAATTAAATATTTGGTGGAATTGATAATGAATGCGTAAATGACACACCAAATGAAATCCATTATGGAGTTTAAAACAACATTTAACATTGTTATGAACATTATCCTAAAAAATGAATAGTATATTTTATCACCCATGAGTTTGAAAATAGACATTTATTCTTTCATGTGAAAAAAAGTTACATTTATGGGATCCTAAGAACCAATTATTATGGAATAAAGTTTCTCATTATTGGAAAATAACTTTTTTTGACATCACTATTAAAAGAAGAATTAAATTGACATTTTTATTTATTGTTAAGAAGTAAAAGCTACTCAATGGTGGATAGTGACAAAAATTGAAAGTTAAAGGGTAATATTTATTTATTTATATGGTAATACATTATGAAAATATTTCATTACTATTTCTGTATAATAATTATACTAATATGGAGTGAATATTTCAAGGGCATGAGAAAAAGGGAATGTTTCTACTATATGATAAAGTGAAAAAAATAGGAGTTTATGGTTTGCATCAATTTTAATTGCCCTCTTTTATTGAAATAAGGTATATTTTTTAGTTGTTTAAAATAAAATTAAAAATATATTAATCAATCTTGGATATGGTTTTTAAGAAGATGTTTTGTTGGTTCTCTCCCAATGTTGTCGTGGTTATTAAATATCCGTTCCAGTGATTTAGAAACAATAATGAAGTAATGGGGTTTCATGATTGTGCATAAAATGTTAAATGAGGTTAGATAGTCCATCCATGAACATGTGTACATTTTGTTAAGAAGAACCATGGGAATTCAACATAAGATTGAATATATACTCTATGTGTGGAATAGGAGAGTATGTTTCTAAATCCGGTCCAATGGGAATTAAGAATCTACATGATTTAATAGAAGATAGCAAGCCACTTCTTAATGAACCACCCATGGTTCAATGAATCAATAATGAATATATAAACTTAGAATTAAAATTCACAAAACCAATGGTCTCTTGGGATAATAAACATCAATACCACAAATCATTATGGATGGTAAAAAATATGGAACTATCACCACCACTATGGTGGATCAATACAGATTGTCCATTAAAATTTCACTTATTATTCAATTAAGAATGGAACATGTTTTTGTTATTTTGTGTAATAATTTATAGAACTTTAGAATTTCCACTATTATTATTGTATTTATAGATGTCTATGAAAATACATAGATTTTAAATCATTGATAACCATATTCTATACTTTTTTAGAGTTAAATCATTAATGGATGATTCTTTAAGAGGATATTGTAATAATTCCATTCATTGAGTATGAAATAGTACTTACCATGGACTGGGAATAATGATTAAAACAACAAATTTACCATTTAGGAGAGAAAATCTATTTAAATATAAATAATTTTAATTATTTTACGACATCAAATATATATTTCATCATAAAAATAATATAATAATTTAAATAATATTACATCAAAAATATTATACATCACATTATAATATAATTGAAAATTATAAATTTAAATTCATATTAAATTCTAAAAACATATCCCAAAATAATTGTTTATTTATATAAATAAAAATATTTATCTATCGCATAATAATAATATAATTACATATTTTCACCATAGATTAAAAATAAAATTATTGATGAATTTTATGATATAAAATCATGATTTTAAACCACAAAAGTCATTATAATTAATAAATATATATCATATTCAAATATAAAAATTATTGTAAAAATACTTTTTAATCTTGAATATTCACATTGAAATAAAAAATGGTTAATTATTATAATTTTTCGGTGACATAAATTTTTTTTGCTAAATATTAAAATATGTTAAAAATATATTTTTTATGGAATCTCAAAAAATATAAATATTGTTATTCAAAAATGTAGTGTAAAAAATGTAACTTGTAGTTATTAATTACTTTCATATTTTATTTTTAGAAAAATAATGGAAATTAAATTTTATGAATAAATTCATGTTTTATTGATATATCAATTATCATAATAAACTATTTCACTAATATCCACTGCAAAATAAAAAATGTATTTAATTAAAACAATTAGTACAATATTGTTTAATGAATTTAAAATTTCACCATTTTTAACTCATTATAATGATATATGGGATTAATAAATGTGAATTTATAGTCGTAAAATAAAAAAAAATATATGAAGGCTGATGAATAGAAATGAGTCTTTGTATTGAAAATATAAAAAAAGAGTCATATAAAATCAAGTAATGATTTAGGAATCATAAAACTTTTACAAAGTTTTTTATAGAATAAGATTAAAGATATATAATTAGAGTTTTTAATTATTAATAATATATTCATATATTAAACTTTTTATCATTAATTCATGGTAATATAATAACATATAAGTTATAAAAATAATTAGAATGGAAGTTTTTTGATAAAAAGGATAGTGAAAAGAATCCCTTAAATTTTCGGATAGCTTCATAAAGCAAGAGGTTAGTTCCCTAGAACGGTAAAATCTAACTTAAATTAGTAGTGTAGGGAAACATGTTGAAAATATATTATAAATGGGGTGGGAGTCAATGATATGGGTGATGAATGTGTATATTTATTGATAAGGAATGATAATTATTCATTATTCTTTCAACAAAGACCACGAAATATAAGTCTGGGAATAACAATTTCTCAAGTTCAACCCTTATTTTTGTATCATGTTTTGCGAAATAGAGAAGGTGGCTTTGTATAATTTTGTTTTTAATATCCTAACAATCTTTTTAAATTTTACTTTTGTTATGGGAAATTTTTTCCCTCAAAATAATA
Source organism: Viscum album (assembly GCA_963277665.1). Taxonomy (NCBI): domain Eukaryota; kingdom Viridiplantae; phylum Streptophyta; class Magnoliopsida; order Santalales; family Viscaceae; genus Viscum; species Viscum album. The sequence continues at coordinate 2,042,425,702 of OY728150.1, read as the reverse complement.
CTTTTAAATATTTAATTTCCACTGAATAGTGTCGAATGTTGTCTATAAGTTTAGGGATTACTATAAATACTTAAAATAAATTATATTATAATACAATTTTTTAAAGAAATTATTCACATTTTGTAGATATTATATAATGGTTATATATTTATTATTGCATTAAACATATAAAAAACAGAAAAAAATTAAATTCACCAATCCTTGAAATATAAAGTATCATGGATAATTCTCGAAATTTCACCCAAACACACTTTTTACATGTTTATTGTATATATAATATTTATTATATGAAAATAAATTTCTAAATATGATACTTTTATCTTCAACATAAAATTCCTTATTTATCAAAAATAATAGTTTTTGTTACACAATCATCTATCAAAATAGTTCAATAATATCCTAGGAAATTATAAAATTATATAATAATTTATTTTTTAATAATTATTCCATTATAAATGTATTTCATGAAAATAAAATTTAAATTAAATTCTTGATTAATGTTTTTTATTTCCATAAATACAACATCTTATCCAATTCTTTTATCATATTCATGATAAATTCATGAGTATTATAAATGTAAAACAACAATTAAAAGAAATTAGACCACCATTTCATATCTATATATAAAAGTATAGATTTATAATACCGACTATTAGATACATATATCCTTATTACATGGGAATCCTATCTGATAGTAAAGTGTGTGACACTGGATCTTTCATGTGGGGGCTCATGTTACATGATATATTGGTGATCTCAACTAATTTGAACTTCTCTCATAGTTTATTCCACTAAAGCATTAATTTTGAAAAAACTACATGAAATTAGTAATTAGGAAACCCCAATGACGCATCTTCCCTCCCATGTTATGATAAATGGGATTCAGAAAGAATGATCTTACTATTTGAGTTCATAATTTCTCAATTATATATCATTTATATCATATCATTACCACTCATATAAACTAATTCAACCATTAATATAATTAAAAAACAATTCATAATCCCTGATGTTCAAATTTTAAAATGATTTTATGGACCATTAATCATATTTATAAATTATTATATTGATAAATATCTAGGTAAATATCAAATACAAATGACAATATTTCCCTTTATATTGTATATATACTCCCCATTATAATACCTCATCATTCCCTAATTAAGATAAAATGGTTCAACAAATACAATGATAATTTCCATCATATTTCTAACTATAATATTTAATTTTACTATTTTAATAGTAAGAGAAATATTCATTTGACCAATCAAGCCTATGGGGTTAACATCAGTGTGTACATTGTAGTTTATTATCTCCATGTATTATATATAGATATTACTGTCAATATTATTTCAAAACATAAAATGTTTTTAGGATATTTAATAATATTTCCATGTGCTCATAATAAAAGAGTCATTGTAAATGTTGAATTTATATATTAATAAAAAAATGATTATAATGAAATTACATTCCCCCATTATGATATTACATCATCAAGATATTTTTTATTCCTTAAAAAATGGGGTTATATTGCATTCTAGTCTTATATAGGGACCCATATATCTAAAAAAAGGCTATTTATTTGTCATTCCTTCTGGTGTTTGGTAGTCTTATTCATCACCAACTCTTCTCATTTATTAATAATATTGATTTTTTCTTCTTTATTTAACATTTAATGTTCTAATTTCACACCAATTACATTTAGGATATGTTATTGGTTAGGATTATTTACTCAATATTGTGGCATATGGATTTTCTAATTGATATTTGATGATTTAGATGTACTGATAATCAGTAGGAAACTAATATAACATCCACTACAATATAAAACAGATGGATGAATTAGTAAATCATTTTTTACATTCATTTCAAATCCCATTATGTTTTTAAATGGTTGTATTTTTAGTAATTCGTGATCACCAAAATGAAATTCAATGTCCTTTCATTTTCGGTCAGCAAAACAATATTGTCAAAACTGTGTAACCTTAAAATATTTTAGAATAAATTTTATCATATTCATTGTTTCATTAAAAATGTTTGGGTAGAATAATTTTCCCTCTCCATATTTGGGCCACTATTTTGGAGTTCTACACTAAAATTTATAAAGTGATTAATTAAGATCAAATTGAATACTCGAGTGATAGTTATAACACCCCATCTGCAGAATCTTGGAGCAAGTGCATTATGTTATTAAATTTTCATTATTATAAGGAATAAAATCATCAAGTACCTATTTGTTTATTATTCTTGGAAATTAATAATTAATATTTTATGACCATAATATATTGGTAAAATAAAATAAAATATAATTCCCAATAAACTGAAATAAATTTCTTCCTCGAATGATTATTCAAAGTTCTCTTAATCTTAACCTGGGGAATAAAACATGGTAAGGTTGAGATCAAAGCCTCGTTAAGGGTAAGTATATTGGAATAAATAATAAATCAAAAGGAATATAATAACATGGAAGGGTAAATAAATGATAGGAAATTATTTTCAAATAATAGATATGGAAGAATAAATATGGCAATGTAAGAAGCTGAAACTAATGAAATTTAATTAATTAACATAAAAGAAAATATATTTGTTGATTTATGGATGAATAATAAATGAATATAAATAAATTTAATGCTTTTTTAATCGTATTAATTGATAAGTCATGTGAAAAAGTATATCTTCAAGAACTTTATAAAGAAGGTTTAAAACTAAGTATAGAAACCAATTTAATTCAGCCAACTAATTTTTCTCATGAGAACCCATTGATACAACAAAGCGCTACGTGCAGTCGAATGTAAACCCATTAATGAAATTCCAAATAATTCCTCACATCCAATATTTAAAATAAATTATATTCCATATCAAAAAAATTTATTTATTAAATAATATTGTTCTACCAATAATTCCCTAGTTAATCATATAACTGTCAAAGTAAAAACAGTATGTCAAATGATATATGGTTTAGGAAATACTATTATCTATTGTATAAGAATATGGATATTCTATTAAATATCTATTGAACTTTTTTTAAAAATTTTCTTTGTTTCAAGATAAGGTTAACAATCACAAACTTAATTGATATTGAATAGATAAACATTTTGACCAAACAAGAGTAGAATAATCTTTATTCAATCCAATGTATATTATACCACATGAAACATTGGAATTATAATATCTTGAAAGGTGTGATGTTATATGAGATTTATAATATCATGAAAATAAGTGGATTCATGAAATAACATTACAAAGTAAGTATAAATACCAAATAAAGGTGAATTGGTGATTAATAACAAATAAATTCAAAAATAAATATAAAATGAGAAGAAATTTGCATACCTTATCTTTTCTTTTTGTTATGTTCTATTTAACATCCTGTATAGTTGTTTAAAAATTGTTACTAACATATATGATAAACATACTAATTTTTATATTATCATATATTAAATATTATAATATTTTATTACCCTTCTGTGTACTCCCTTTCATTAATTTCACTATTTCAAGTGTTAATTTTTTAGTTTGCTCGAGTTTGTTTTTACTTGATATTTTTGGTTATTACTAATTAGATCATTGTTTCATCCTTTAATGAATGTAAAACATGGAGGAATTATCATTTATAATATTTAAATTTGAAATTCTTGTAGTCCATTATATTTGGAGATTATATGTATAGTGCATTGTTCCGGGAATTTCTTGTCATTTCAAGAAAATATTGGATTTATATATTGAAATCCCACATTAATTTCTTATGAAGTGAATTTATATTTGAAATTCCAAACCAACCTATGATTTTATGTTATTATGCATATAAATATTAAATTATAATGTAATTCTGACCCAATAAATTGTTATTGATTACTGTCAAAATGGGTATTTATTTTGTATGTTTTGTGAGAAACTAAACATGAATAACATTCCTATTATAGAAGAGTTTGTTACTGTATTACACTAATATTTTATTATTATTAATCTAAATCAGAATGTTTTTTTAAATAGATCTCATACCTAGTTATACATACATGTCAAAGACAAAAATTAAAACATTCCAAACAAAGGTATCAAAATTAATGAATAAACACTATGATAATAATTCTAATTTATTCATTTTTTCATCCGCACCACCATGGGGATATTTTTTGATAATAATGGTGATCAAAGTGACACCTAATTTATTTTTGAGAATTTATAATTTTTCCAATCCATTATAAGTATCCTCTAATAATATTGATGATTTATTTCACAAATAATGAGGATCATAATATTTTAATATTATTAATCATCAATATGAATAATTTAAATATAGGAAAAAAGAAAAAGACATACCTCATACAACCATCAAATGATGTATAATGTGAATTAATTTTTTTTCCCATTTTTACTAAATAATTCTCACAATATATTAATAGTTTTAATTAATAGAGTCATTATATATTACCATGATCTATTTTTTATTGACATTATTGATGATAATATAATTAATTTAATGAGGATCTAAGAGCCTAAAAATAAAATAATATTTACAATTAAGTCCCTAAATAAGGATAATTTGTATGAAATACATACCAATTATAATTTTTTGATATATAAGATCTAATTTTTATTATATATAATAGCTAATATGGTATATCAATGGATATATCAATAAATAATTTTTGGATTGCTGGACCAAAGAAACCATGATAACTAAGATGAATAATTGGACTGGTTTGTATAGATATTATCAATTATATGTGAATAATTTCCCATGACTATCTAATATGAACATTTTTTTACATGTAATGTATTTTTGTTAATTTGGGGTTATGAATATGATGGGAATTTGAAGGTAATATAGGGAATTTTGTTATGATCACTTATGCTAATAATTACTTATTGTGGATATGGGTATAAATGGATGGAGAAGTAATGAATAATGTATTGGAATTCATCTTGATGAATAATAATATTTTATATCTTGTTTCTCATTCTAAAATAAGGATCAGGATAATAATTACCCAAATTTTGATTTTGAGTTAAAATCAATATTTATTACATTGAAATTTTATAGGTATAATCTATAGGGGAAAGATAAGAAATTTATACTAATCATAAGATCGTGAATGTTATATTCATTTATAATGAGTTTAATATGTGTGAAATATGATATTTAGAGTACATTAATGTTTATGACAACTAAATACATTTGAAAACCAAGAAAGCATATAAGTTTGATGTTTCTTTGAATCCAAAGATTCATTCTATATTATCTATAATTAGAATATCAAAAATCTAGTATTCAACATTTTGAAATGTATATAAATTAAAACATTTAGGGAAGGTTATAAATCATATTTTTTATCAAAAGATTTTTCAACCATCAATCCATGAATTTATTAATGTGGTATAAAAGATAGATTTCGAGTTAAAAATAATGTTTTTAATATCCTATATTTAAACATAGATTATGATGGAAAATATGATTTATTAAAATAATAATTGTTTTCATAAAAATTGGATTTGAATAATGATCTATTGGAAGATACTTATTTCTCATAATTTTGAATTGAAATGGGAAGAATGAGGATATATAAAAATCGGATGAGTATTTTTAGTGAAACAACATGAAGGTATATATTTCAAAGTATTTATACCAATTCATCTTATGTCGTAATTTAGGTTGTTATATTGATTATAAAGGGGATTAAAAAAATATAACCTATACTAGAATGAAAATATGAAACCATCACTGTGGATTTCATCTTTGTACTCCCTAAAAAAATTAAAAGAACATTGATATTTTGGTTATATCTGATCAACATAAAAAATAGAAATATTTAATTTCCATTATAGAATATTTATCTATTGTTTATAATTTAAAGATATGTATTAATTATTTGGTAAATTTAATTTATTGAAACCATCAATTTTATATTTTTTGGATTTAGGTTCAACTTCATTGTTCTAGATAAGTATTAAAATTGCATTGAATACAAATATGTATTTAGCACATCATATCATCCTAAAATAGTTGTCTAGTGTATTAGTACCATTTAAAAAACATAAAAATATATTAAATACGCATTATATTGATTTTAAATGTGGTTTTAATGAACACTTTTCTCTGATATTATTTTTTATAACAATAGATTTTATTATAAAAAGAAAGTATTTTCCAACATTAAATGGATTTTCATATTCCTTATTTTACCTTAGAAATATCCAATAAAATTCATCAAATATAAAATCAATATAGTCCCAACTAATTTATCATTTTTAAAGACACAGAATTCCCAAGTAATATTTTTAAATAAATTTTAATTTCTCAAGTCTGTGAAAGTTGACGGTGCGTGAATCCTATTCTTGGTGTGCCCAGAATCAATTTGTGAAGTATTATCTATGTACGTTCAGTAAATGTACAAGTGGGCCTTTCTATATATTGAACCGTTGCTCAAAATTGAAATATGAGGGCACCATTGAACTCACAGCACTGGTATTCATTTATGAAGACATTCTCCTCGACATTAGTGGGTCGAGAGTGAAAGATATTTTTTTTGGGTTTTTTGTGTAACAATAAAATAAAAATGAAAGTGTGTGATATTTTTATTTTTATTTGCAACATCCATGTTGGTGTTGGGATGTGGTTTCTATTGAAAATAAACCTCCATGTAGAAGTTGGGAGTAGGGACCATGAGACCTTTACCTCCCACGAGAGGATATAGTGGTGGGGACCACCCCAAATTAAACCCCCATTAATTGAGAAAAACTCTCAACCCCCTGATTAATGAAGAGGAGCCTCTTGACCTCTACCACATTAATTGTTCCAATGGTCATACCATTAATTGTTCCAACATAGTTAATTGGATTCCCCCCTTTTTAATTTAAGTTACAGTGTCTTTGAAATTCAGTAAAGTTCATAAAAATGAACCGTCATAAATTCCACGATCATTACACACCCACCCCATCTCCTATATGTATGGAGTGTTGTAAGATAATTTGGGACGACATCACTAAGTGACCAAGAGTTTGTAAAGTGAAGTGATTCCCAACACTAGGAGGATTATGCTCTAAAACAAATAATGATTTCTCCAACGACGAACGTGTTCCCATACGAAGAACACTCTGCCAAAGATGAATGCTGACCTACTTCGACCTTCTTCCTCGGGAGTTCTTCTGATGTGTGACATCCTCATCCATGATGAATTGACATCCTTAAATCTACCCATGACAATTTAAACGAATGAGATAGGGGTTCAATGTTTTTTTATTATCACTTCACAAGTACACCACTTCGTTTCTTTTGCAGGATGGGAGGAATCATTGTGGGAGGGTTTGATGTGATTTGTTCTTGTGAACCTTTTGATACCACTCTAATGTGGATTATGTGGGCCAAACTGACATGGACCTTCCTCTCTGTAACCCTTGTGTTATTTTACAGCGTTCTTCAAAATGGATGATGGCGATAAGGGCGATGAAGGTGACGAAGGCGACGACACCACCACTCGCGGCCTCTGCGACCCGCACTGCCCCCCATTGCACTCATTCCTCTCTACCAAACCGGCACCACACTAACACCTGCCAATCTTCCCCCATGTAGTTCTGGGGCCCAGACACGCCACCCCACGCCCGCTCTGCACCTTCGCCACCCCGACCTCTCGGTTGAACCGGCCCCATGCCGTTGTTGGCCGAACCGGCACCGAGCCGCGTTGTGCCCCTACCCCCGGCCTCCTGGATAAGCAATCCAGGCCGCCCGATCTATCGGTTAAAATACCCTTTCCGCACTGGCCTCCTGGCTGCACCGGCCCAGGGCGTGCCACCCGCTGGCCGAACCGTCCCCGGCAGTGCCACCCCAGCCCCCAGGGTGAGCCACCCTGAGCCGCGCCCCCGCGGCCCTTCGAGCCAAACTGGACCCGTGCCCCGGGCCTAGCCTTCCTCGCGGCATCCTCTAGGTTGATCCTCCCACATGGATCCCTCAGGGTCGATCTTCCCTCATGCCGAACCGCGGCCTGTCCACGACCCCATAGCTGGTCGGTGCCGTCAGGGCTCTCTGCGGCCTGTTGGGCTGGGCCCAGTAGGCCGGGCCAAACCAAACATGCTGGCCCGTGCAACGGGCATGGCTAAACCCAACTAGTCTATCCAGGTCGACATAAACCGGGTTGTCCTAGATGGGGTCGGGACGGGTCGGTACGACCGGGTCGGACATGACCCGGGCCCACTATGATCCAATTAAGCACTATCGACCATATATTAGGCAACATATGTCTATTTGACAAATCGTCAGCGATTATAGAAATCTTGGAGTGAGATGTTCCCTTTGAGTATACTCAACTAGATTTTTGGTTTGAGATTGAAAATGTTCAGGTTGGATCATGCACGAATCCAACAGGGCCCCCAAGACTAAATGGATAATAACTCACATACAGGACGTCAGATTGATTCGTTTTCCGTTGCATTGAGACTACTATGATGTGGCAGACAATTTAGATACTCCTTTGCGGGACTTCTCAATAGTTGGAGTGTCGACCAGTAACTCATGGAGTGTATCCTCCAGGAGAGGAGTGAGTGTTGTACAGATACCTAGTAGCTGGGTGAGACCTGATGACTGCTGACCATTTTGACTGGAGTGACTCTACTTGCCCAGTGGGAAGCGCCTTGGTGTCATGGAAGACCCGTAGTGGGGAGTGCCTTTTTTCATGGTACACCCATGGTACTCGACAGGAGGAGTACCTCAGCATGCTATGAGGGGGGTGTGCTTGGTGATGCTGCAGACCCATAGTGTGGAGCGCACTTGGTGACACGGTAGATCCACGGTACTCGAAAGGTGGAGTACCTCAGTAGTCCATGGTTTGTGGGAATCATGCTTGGTGTCACGGTAGGCCCACTGTACTCGATAGAGGAGGATTTCTCCAACATCCGATGTTTCAACAATGTGACTAGAGATGTTACTTGATACTACCCCTAAAATAAAATCATTGATGAAGTGAGTCAGTTTTTCTGTGTTTTCATCATGATTGAGATGAATCACTTGATAACTTAGGTATACGTATGGTCATATATATAAGTATAGTTATCTATTGACTTCATACTTTGTGGTTTATACTTTATGGATTTTCTGAGACCTTGAGGGTCTCGTGGTCCCCACTGAATATCATTATACTCAACCCTTCACGGGCTATGCCTTAGCCTTGTTGTGGTGGTTGTAGATGAAGGACAATGCTGACTGAGGCTGAGAGTTCCCGAACTGGACAGTGCCTAGAGGTGGACCATATGGCATGTCGGAACTTGGAGGAGACAGACGAACGCAGAGTGCTGAGGTGGATGTCAGTACCTAACCATTGGGTGTGAATCATGGATGACAACCCAGTAGCTGATTTTCTTTCTTTTTCTTCAATTGTTCTGTATTTTAGTTGTACTTGAACATTATAGTTGGGCTTGTATTTTGGCCCCTTTTAGATTCATCACTCTTTTGTGATAAAGTTTAATTGGTGTTTCATATTTTACTATATGTTTAGTTTCATGTGTATGTAGGATATAAATTCAAAGCCTTCCCAGTTTTAGGGAATACGCCTTTAGGGCATGTTGCTAGCCCCTAGAATATAGATGGTGGGCTTGGGGTTGTCACAGCACGGGCCCCGGGGGACATGTCGTGACAAATTGGTATCAGAGGTGCCAGTTCTACCACATAACATAAGTCTCTGATCTTTTTTGTGAAGAAACATTTTTAAGTGGAGTGAGTGAGTTTTTCAGTTCCAAGAGTCCAGTGATGGTGTAGTGGCCTATGTATCCATACACCAGGACCCTGACATCTGATTTCTGAATCAGTGCATGAAAACAATAATTGCTTGTGTGTTTGAAATTTTTTTCCTTATGCCAGCTCACCAAGTCATCCCACTATGTATAACATTTAACCATAGTGAACCTTTTTCTTTTCATGATTCCTCTACGTAGACATCCGGCAAGAGTTAAGAGATATGAATGCATTGATATCACACCGAGCGACGAGGCCACGATGTAGGGACCTTTTATAGTAGAGGCACTAGGAGTACCATTACACATTGGGCCACTGATTCCACTAGCCCCAAAGGCAGATATTGGACTCAATTTGAGTGTGTTTCATGATTTCCTGCACCAGAGGCCACCAAATATTAGGGGATAGATAGATACATAGGTGGCTGGATATTGGATGGAAGACGTGGTGAGAGTTTTCAAACTGGTAGGGACACCAAAAGACTTCATGGTGATTATTTCCGCCAACCTTTTACAGGAACCAACAGTCTGATGGTGGAGGATGATTCTCTAGGTTCACGATGAGGTGATGCTTCTCTTGGAAGACATTGAGAGACTATTTTGGTAAGAGTTTGTCACACTGACTCTTCGTGCAATGCGTATTCAAGAGTTACTTAATTTTCAGTAGGGAAGCATGACTGTAGATAAGTACTCAGCGAGGTTCACTTACATATTATTCTACTCAACTAATATGGTGCAGGGCCCATTATTTAGGTCCCATAATTTCGAGAAAAGACACATGAGGGAGAACAGGCCTTCTATAATCTCACTTAGCATCCCGACGTAGGCAGGGATGTTAGAGAAAGCCGTCTTGGTGGAGAGTTTCCTTGCTAAGAATACCCTAGTAGTGAGACCCACCACTAGTCAAAACGTAGAAGATTCTTCTACAACTGGCAACATACAAAAGAAATAGTGGTCCACAAGGTCCAGAACTACCAGTGGACGACAGCTTCACTTAGGATTGGTTGTGTGGGGCACCTGAAGTAGAGACAGACATGCCAGGAGAGGGAAGTGTTTCACATGCGGTGCGCAGGGTCATATGGATTGTGACTATCAAACCCTTTTATTTGATGATTAGTAGAGAGTCGATTGACAGCCCTGGTAGAGACAGAGATTCACTCAATGTGGTCTACAGGAATCAGGCGGATGCAGCAGAGGAGTTAGTCAGGCATCTTGCAGTGGATGATGATTCGAGATATTTCCTCAGCCACTAACAGGAGGTCCACCCCGACCACAGGGAGCAGGTGGATAGGGGAGAGCTCAGTTCCATGTAGCTGAGTCCTACGATCACGGTGCCCCGTAGATGATACAAGGTATGATCTGTGTCCACTCCACCATAGTTGCAGAACTTATAGACATAGGTTCCAATCATTATTTCATTTCCACTACCCCCATTTGGAGCTCGAACATTCCGAAGAATTTTTTTCCTTTATCCGTACGGCTAGAGACTCCTACGAGATCAGATTCAACTATTACGTACTGGTGTCGGTTGTGCCAGCATACTATAGGAGGCAAGAGATTCAGCTGGGATCTCCTAGTAGCAGCATCGAGGCCTTACGACATCCTCTTGTTTATTGAATGGTAATCTAAAGTCCATGCTCATATTCACTATATTAGGTGCAATGTGCAGTGTGTCCACATAGATGGGACCAGTTTTACCTTCACCGATGATATGGGAGCCTTTACAGCAAATGATGGACTTACCAAGAGGAGGGTGTAGCTGATCACTCAATAGTTATCTAGACTTACACACAGAGTTGTAGATGTGGATATTCTGAGCTATCCTATAGTGGTGTACCAGTATGTGGTTGTATTACATGATGAGGTTTTGGGTTTTCCATATTGTAGAGAGATGGACTTTTAAATTGACTTCTACCCCGGGATGACACTGATATCTACACCAGCATATCAGATGGCTCCCACGGAGCTTTGTGATCAACGGTTATAGCTAGAGGGCTTACAGGGGAAGAGATTCATTTATCCCAATGTTTCTCCTTTGGCAGCGTCGATTCTATTCCCCAAGTAGGCGGATGGGAGCATTATACTTTTTGTTGACTAACAGCTCCTAAACCAGGTGACCGTGAAAAACAAGTTCCTACTCTCGAGGACTAACGACCTCTTCGATCAACTAGAGGGATCACATTGGTCCTCGAAGATAGAACTCAGATCAGGCTATCCCTAGCTCAGAGTACGATATGAGGATGTGCATAAAATGACCTTAAAATTCCTGTATGGACATTATGAGTTGTTTTTTTTCATTTGGTGTAACAAATTCTTCAGCAGTGTTCACAGGGCTCATGAACTATATATTTCAGCCATACCTCTATCTCTTTGTCGAAGTCTTCATCGACAAAATTATTGTATACTCGACTACTGAGGAGGAGAATTCCAATAATTTTCATGTAGTACTAGACCCACACATAGAGCATCATCTTTATTTTTTGCTCTCGAAGTGGCAGTTCTGGATCCGGGAGGGTCACTTTCTGGGACATCTCAAATCGGAGGCGGGGGTTGTAGTGGATCCAACAACAATTGATGCAGTAGTTTCATGGGATCCACCCATGAGTTTGATGGAGGTATGATGTTTCTTGGGTTTGTCTATATACTACATAAGATTTGATCTAGACTTCTCTAGAGATGCAGCACCACTATCATCATTTACAAAGAATGAGAAACACATCGTTGGGTTAGAGAAATTTCAGCAGAGCTTTGACGAGCTGAGACAGAGGCTGACTAGTTCCCCCATCGTGAGGCTTCCAAAAGAAAGTGTAGGGTACGAAGTCTAATTTGATGCATCAGGGACTAGACACAGATTATTCCTGATGTACGAGTCAGCTGTGATAGCAAATGGTTCTCGATAGTTGAGACAACACGAGCAGAACTACACTGCCCAAGACCTGGTGTTAGAAGCAGCGGTATTCGCCTTGACGATGTGGCGATAATATCTGATGGTCAACTGTTTTACAGTGTACTCTGATCATAAGAGACGTAGTTATATCTTCTGTTATAATAACCTGATCCTGATATTGTGATGTTGGCATGAGTTCTTCAAGGACTTTGACTTCGAGATGGTCTATACTCTTGGGATGGGGAACATTATTGCAGATGCACTAAGATGGAGATATGGTATATAGCTTCTAGGTGAGGCATCAGAGTAGCTGACCGCTTTATAGATATCCATTATGGATAGAGATAGAGAAGCCTTTCTAAAGTCTCTTACAGTCACTCCCCCACTTATATAGTGAGTCGGGGAGGTGCAGCGTGGGGACACTGACTACGAGGCACGATGTGCTTAAATATCCATAGGACATGCACCTAATTGATTTTCTGATGGTGGGGAGCATGTCATCCTCTTCATGGGATGTATCATTGTACCAGTGTCCCTTTATTAGAAATTGTTGAGGGAGTTCCACACTTCCCCTCTATTGGTACATCCAAGAGTGGAGAAGATGTACCAGGATCTCTGACGACAGAACTGGTGGTCGTGAATAAAGAAGTCGGTAGTAGAGATTGTATCTTGATGCCACACTTGCTAACTAGTAAAGGGAGACCATTAGGTACCAGCAGGCTTCTTTCATCCTTTATAGGTACCAAAGTGGAAGTGGGATGGGATATCCATGGACTTCTTGACAGGTATTCCACATACATCTAGGGGAAATGACTCGATTTGGGTGATCGTTGACTGACACACCATGTCGGCCCACATCTTACTGATCAAAGGGAAGTGTTCAGTAGAGATCATGGGACGCCTATATGTGCAAGAGAGTGTGCTTCTACTTGGCGTGCCTTCGATGATTATATCTGATCCTGATAAATGATTTACTTCCCAGCAATGGATGGGGTTGTAGGAGGGTTTTTGGATACAGCTTCATTTGAGCACCGCATTCCATGCTCAGACAGATGGGAATACTGAGGAGACCCTTCAGACCCTCATGGAAATTCTTTTTCCATGTGTCCCTGACTTAGATCACATTTGGGAGGATCACTTACCTTTAGTTGTGTTTTCGTACAACAATATCTATTACTAAACCATTGGGATGGAATATTTTTAGGGATTGTACGGGAGACCTTGCAGATCACCTTTGTGCTAGACTAACCTGAGGGAGTCAGCACTAGTGGGACAAGATATTATACGGGCTACCACAAAGAAGGTGCATATCATCTAGGAGCAGATGAAGACTATGCAGAGCAGGAATAAGTTGTGTGATAATAGGATATGGAGGCCTGTAGAGTTCAAGGATGGAGACCACATCTTTTTATGGATCTCACCTCAACAATATTTTCGTAGATTTGGCCGAGGAGGCAAATTATCACTAGGGATCATCTGTCATTTTCAAGTCCTCAGCAGATTTGGCGAGGAGGCTTACCGCTTAGCTCTTCCACCTCAGTTGAACTGGGTTAATGATTTCATCCATGTATCCAAGTTGAAATGATATATGCACGACCATTCTCATATAATCTACCATGGTGAGTTGGACGTCGACGATGGGGCCACTTTTAAAGAGGTTCTAGTGGAGATTGAGGATCGATAGTAGTGGGTCCTTCGTGGATGGTCGATACCTCTGGTTTGCATTCACTGGCATCACGGGAACCTCAGGAGAGAAAATGTGAGTGGGAGGCTCAGATGCATGCTCAGTACACCTCGATTCTCCCTTATATTGATTTTTGTCTTACGGGGATGTAAATCCGAAGGTGGGGAGAATTAAAAGACCGAAATTTTCTGTGTAATTTATTTTAAATAAATGGGAATTTTATGAGTCCGTTAATATTTACGATGCGTGATTCTGAGGCTTGGTGTTCCCGGAATCAGTTTCTAATGTTTCTTTCAGGTATATTCAGTAAACGTATTAGTTGGTTTTTCTATCTTTTGAACAAGTGCTTGGAATTGAAATATGAGGCCACCGTTGAACTCTCAGCACCGATACATTCTTAAGGAGACTTTCATCAAAATGGTAGTGGGTCGAGAGTGAAAGATATTTTTTTGAGTTTTTTGTGTATGAATGAAATAAAAATAATAGTGTTTGACATTTTTATTTTTATTTGCAACACCTTTGTGGGTGTTGGGAGGTGGGGTCCACCAAAACTAAACCCCCCTGTGTATGTGGGAAGTGGGGACCACAATACCTTAACCTCCCATGAGAGGTTACGGTGGTGGGGACCACAAGTGATTAAACCCCCCTTCAATTGAAATTTTATCATTCAAAATGAACTTCATTCTTGAATTTGGAATATCGAAATTAGATTAGGGTGAAATTTATGTATTTTTCTGAAAACATTCAATTTTTGATGAATAGTGAAAACACTGGGTTACTATTTAAAAAACAACTTTTTATTTAAATAATTATTTATTTTATTTAACTTTATTTTAGGTAAAAATTGATACATAATACCAATATATGTTCAATGTAATTCATTGGAGTCAAATTATAATAATTATATATATATATATATATATATATATATAATTTTTAACTTTTCACCATCTTTTACCCACCTCCTAGGAGAATTTGCAAATTTACATAAAACATAATTTTACCGTTTCTGTTAATGGAATTTAAAAAATCTGAGAGACACGGTTGATGTTAGTTAGTAAAAGCTGGTTCAATGAGATAAAAATAATTTTTGGTGAATAGTAACTTTTTACTTTTATTTACCACGGTTAAAAGTAAATAGGGTAGTTAAGTGTAAAAATGATATTATTATTACCCTAACACATGTCATAATTCTATTGGATATGTTTAATTCAACCAAAAACAACCATAGGCCTAAAATATGACCATTTAGGCCCACTTGGATTAGATTAGGACATTTATTATTAATTTATTTAAAGAAGGGTTAAAATAGTTAAAATCAAGGTTTAATAACTAAATAATATTTAATATAGGGTTATACATAAGATAAATTCGACTATAAATATTCAATATAAAGATAAAAACATTTCCTACATAATGGTATTTTATTTGTAATTTTTAGACATTAACTAATTTAATTTATTTATGACACAATGATGATGCAGTAATTATCATATTAATGAAATATTGATATAATTGAAGTTATAAATACCCAAATAAATGTAATTTGAGACTCTTTATGAATTACAATAATTTTCTAGGTTAATATGTCATGTTATTATTGATTAAGTTAACTTTATTTGAACTAATAATTCTGTTATAATTTTCACAAAAATCAATTACCAAATAGTGTCAAAATAGACATAAAATAGTTTTTAAAACAAATATTATATTATTAATTGTTATTTTATTCCGAAAAATATAAGTTTCGGCAAAATGACTTATATAAGGTTATATATATTAATAATAAACAACTTGGGGTTCTTTTGGGTTTTTATAGTATGTTTATTAACCTTATAGTGTAAGAAAACAAGAAGACACGGTAAAAGAAAAATTATTTAACTTAAAGTTAAATCTAAATGATAAGGTTAAAATAGAACCCTAAACTTGTCTAAATTATTTTGGATGAGAGGATTTAGACCCATCCCCACCTTAGAATAAAAATAACTCAATTTGGAGCTATTAAAAACCGAATAAATGTTTATAATAACATAATATTTTTAGTTATTCCAAAGGTGCCCCTCTCCTCCCTTATAAAAGGGCACCCCCTCCCACTCTTCCTCACACCACATTAAGACATCAAGATCAGCCAACCCCAGCCACATTATCTTCTCCAATTCCCTAGAAACATCATAGATGTCTTGGGATTCTTCAAAGAACAATTTTATTTCCCTAAGAGGAGGTCTCAAAGAGGCGCTTCAATGAAGAGGTAATGTCCGTCACCGATTCTTTCAACTTTATTTCTTCTTCCACTTCTTATTCTTTCGTTGTTTCATTATGAAGTAATAATATCAGTATCAATCATATACTGATATGTTATTATAAGTATTAAAAAAACCTATTTCACCATCTATCCATCCTACAAAAAACGAAATCACCACGCGTGCGTACATATAGAATAGCCTCACCACGTCGTGGTGTAATCTGTTTTTCCAACACCACCTTAATTGGATGGGTATAATGGTGTAAATAATAACTATACATAGTTATTATAACAAAATAATGATTCTTATATATTGTATCATCCACTCCAATTCAATTCAATAATTAAGGGAACGATATCATCACTCATGCATACGTACGGACTACCGTCTCCACGATGTGATGAGATTCATTCTTAATGATTAACCATTCATGAATGATTATAAAAAATATATAATAAGTAATCATGAAATATATGACATAATAATGATACTGTATTTATGTATATATATATATATATATGTTAATGTCATCCACTTAATTCCATTTAATTAAATAAGGAACAAAAACGGCATTCATGCGTACGTACGGCCTACCGTCTCCATGAACGGTGTATTTCATTCCTTTTATCGGTCTATAATATATATGTATATGATGAATATATATTATATATAAATCTTGTTTTACATTCTGGAATTATTTAAATCATGATATAATTAATAATATCAAGAACGACAAGTCTAAACACATACGATAAATGAATTGATTTTACCCAAAACGCTGCTTTAACATGGAATTTTCCAACAAATGGGTAATATAAAGACATAAGTTAAACATATATGATATCATAACAATGAATATGATATTTTAATAAATCAGTGACATTATTTAAATCATTATACCGGAGGATCGGATCCATACGAAGCATATCAGACCTAAGGTAAGGGATAATTTTTCAAATCACATTTTTATCCAAGATTTCTTATTCGTAAGTATTTACTGCAGTTATTACTATCATCAATGTCCATGTTTTATAAATGTGTTTTCATATATATTTAACATCCTTTTTACCCATTTTTTACTTTTACTACATGGTATGTAAGGAATCTTTCTTTTGTTTACGTTATGAGGTACTTTTTTGACTATTCTGGGAAAAGTACGAGAAGAATGTTTTCTTCTAACTTATATGGCACGAACAGATTTTTACAGTTTAATAAAGCCTTATTTTCATGAAGCTTCCTCAAAAATATTTAATGAATGTTTTCAACAAAATCCATTTCTTTGAAAATTGAATGACATTTTGTGAAAAGAAAATGATTTTGAAGAGGAAATGATATTTTCCTCAAGAATTCATTTCAAGTGTTTTATCAAAATCATTTTTCATCTAAGATGACATTATTTCATATTTGTATGTTTCAAGTATCATGTCTCTATGATTTTCTTGGTTTCACTTTTCTTATTATGAAATGATATCCATTTCTTTTATATGGATTATGTGATGATGGGATGATGTTTATGAAACCCATTTTATTCGTTGGGTTATTATGAATGATGTATGTTTATTTTGTGGAACAAGTAATAATGATTTCATTAAGAGATGGGTGGGACCTATATCTCCCTCCAATGAATTGGGTAAAGATTTATATCTCATGATATAGACATGGCTGGAATGGTATGTTAATCTGGTTCAGTGTTACAGGACTGAAATGAGGAGTGAACTCGATTCAGAAAGAGACTTTGTCCACTAAGATGGTCTTGGCAGCAATGCCTAGGCTACTAAAGAAATCATTACAAGTGACGAATGGTTTCCACAATTACATTATGTATTCCCATGATATTGTATCGTGATTAATGTTCGTTTATGATATATGTCTTATGTACTTCCAAGATTTATGTCTTTGCTCACGGTTTTAATGTTTAGATTTCATGTTCATGTTTTGGCTTTCAAATGTTTATTGATTGTTTTATGTTCTCTATGTTTTTCTCGTACTGAGTATTTGAGCTCACCCTTTTTATGTTCTGTTTTCCCCAGGAAATAAAGAAAGTTTTTAGTTAATAAAACAAAAGGGGAAGATCTTTATCGGAGTTGTTGAAGTTCTTTCACCAAGATTTGAAGATTGCGTTCCGAGTTTCCAAAGACACTAAACTATTACGGTCCTTGAGTTTTGGTTTTTGTTATGTATTATTTATTCTGAAAAAGTAATGTAATTTCCATATACGTCAAGCTTCAAGTCTCTACAGTTGGTATCAGATGGAGGTTTAGTCACCCTTTGGAAACTAGTATACAAATACGTTAGTGAGATCCCTAGAGATATTTCTAAGGTATGTCTAGGGATTTTCCTAAGGTTAAGTATATGTAAAGGGTATAGTCCTAGATTTATGGTAATGATCTTAGAATTAATCCTAAGATGTTAGATATTGAAGGTACTCCCCATTTATTATGTTGTTTTCCCAAGCATGAATTTTTCCTCTCACACTATTCTTTTTGGGTTTTAGATGATGGTTGGAACCCAGAGGAACCGTGTTGATCAATGTAATGGACAATGCAATGATTTTCCTCCTGAACAAACAAATGTTATGGGATATGGAGTGAAAAATCATATTTCTATACTTACAGAAGCTATGAATCATTCTGGACTTCAAAATGAACAGATAAGGGAACAATATTATATTGAGTCCTTCATGAGGCAACGTCCACCTTCTTTCAGTGGGTCTTCTGGTCCACTTGTTCCGGAATAATGGATCAGTACCACTGAAAAGATATTTTTAGTTCTTCAATGTTCTGAACATGATAATGTCATCTTAGCAGTATATCATTTGTAAGGTGAAGCTGATCAATGGTGGAATCTTATCATGAATACGAGGCCAAGAGATGAAATTGAGTCCATGGAATGGGATGAGTTCAAGAACTTATTTTTCATTAAGTACATACCTCATATTCTTCAAAGAAAGATGGAGAAAGTGTTTCTTGAGCTTAAGCAGAAGGATGATGAATCTTTTGGTATATACGAAGAGAATTTTACAAGACTTGCAAGGTATGCATCTGGCTTTATCATCCAAACTGAAAGTAAAGTTGATCAATTTTTCAGTGGCTTAAAACCAAGTCTTCGAAAGGCATTAGCTATAAGAGACTTCAGTGGCTATGAAGAAATTGTGCGTTGTGCTATCAAGGTAGAAATGGAAGTTGGTGTTACATATCCATCTCATGGTTTTGACAAGAAACAAAAGATGGAGTTCAAGGAGAAATCTCAGAATAATGGTTAAAAGAAGATGAATGTTTCCTTATGCTAGATGTGTGGAATGGAGCATGGTGTAAATTGTCTTAAGGGGACTACAAAATGTTTTAAGTGTGGAAAAGAAGGTCATTGAGAAGCTGAGTGTCGAAGTAATGGAAAAAGGGTTTCTAATGATGTGAATAATGAAAATAATGCAGAGAATGAACCACCAACACTTCAATGCTTCAAGTGCAAGGAAATGGGGCATTATGCTAATAAATGCCCTAATCCACGGGTTAATGATGATCAACATGAGCAACCTCTTAATGAAAAGGATAAAGGGAAGTCTCATGCGATCACTATTTATGATGTTGAGTATGAAAATGAAGTTGTGTAATGATTAAGTGTTTATGTAATGGGATTCCAAAATAGTGTTGTATATAGTATCATGGAATATCATTTATGGTATTATGGAATTTTGAAATATTTATGTATTGTTCTATTGTGGTTTTCAATAATTTTATGGTACCGGTAACCATGGAAAGTGATTGAGATATTTTTTGAAGGAATATGATATGCGAAAAATGAAGGGATAAGGAGAAAATGAAATGTTTGATAGTATTCATGAGCTCATGAATGATATAAGGACTAAGTGAAATTATGGTTTGATTATATATACTTTTTACGATTTTGGTATGTGGAAAGTGTTACCTTTTGGCAGTATTCATGTTTTCACTAAGGTTCTATGGTAATTTATGTTTCAAGAGAATATATGACTAAGGTATTCATGTGTTTGGAATGCAACCAACAACATATATCTTATGATATATGTGGGATAAATTCTTTTATTAACATTCTTGGTAGATAACCTTTCTAGTAATTGTTTTCATTATACTATGAGCTTGGACCAAAGTATTTTAGATAAGCCTAATGATTGGAATTGATTATGTTGGACATAAGTTAGTATTATTTAAGGATAGAACTGTTTTCGATATTATCGATGGAATGTCATAATGATGTCATTTTAGAAAAAGGACGACCTACAGGACAGGCGACAACCCATCGTGTCGGACAAGGCTGTTGGAATCGAACCCTCAACCAAAGTGCGACAGGCCTTTAGCACCTACCATTGGCCTACAGGAAGGCCCTGGTTAGTATAAACTACTTTTATTTTATTAAGAGGTATGATAGATGACGTATAAGTCCATGTTTGGAATCATATCTGATTAACCTCACCATACATGGACTTATGTATTCAATATCTTTTTCTAACATTTTCTTTGAGATAGATGGAATGACCCATCATTCTTTCACATGATCTGTTAGCACTTCGTGAATAACAAATTCAACTTCATTTCATTATGAGATAATGTGGAAATTGTTCAAAGCACGAACAATAGTGAGATTGTACCAAAATCAAGTAAGTATTTCTTCTAATTCAAAATTTTCAACTTTAGGGAAATGATATTGAAAACCAAAAATGTTGTCCTAGTGCTCTTATATCCGATGAATCATATGGTACCTTAGATCATCACAAATCTTTGGCTTTGTGATTGTTGGCTATTTCATAGCCATGTTCTCTACCACTCTCCATCAGAACATGATGGTTAAATTTCTCTTCTATATCCATATTTTCCACTATGTTCTCCTATGTGGATACCAAGTGATGAGTTAATCTGGGTAACTGTTACATTTATAACATTACTTTTTAAAATGAAGTTTTAGTATTCTTTTTTTATGATGTGGGTTTCTATGAACGAATCTTTCACGTAGTAAACCATTTACAACCCCAACGAATTTCGAGGGCAAAATTCATTTTAATGTGGGTAGAATGTAACACCCCAGGATTTTATGAATATTATTATTTTTATATTTATTGATGTCTTGTGTTGTACTCTACACCAAAAAGAGCTTACACTACACAAATCCCTAACTTGGCTTGCATTACACACAATCGCTACCTTCCACGATAGTGTTTGTTGTACGCAATACCAAGTTTCACCAAACGCGATATTATTACAATATTATTATGAACCAGCCATTATAAATAGTAATACACACTTTTTTAAATTTTATCTTTCAAAATGGACTTCATTTTTGGATTCGGAATATCAAAATTAGCTTAGGGTGAAATTTTGGTATTTTTCTGAAGACATTCAATTTTTAATGAATTGTGAAAACAGTGGGTTACTATTTAAAAACCGACTTTTTATTTAAATAATTATTTATTTTAATTAAGTTTATTTTAGGTATAAATTGATACATAATACCATTATAAGTTCCATGTAATTCATTGGAGTCATTTTATAATAAATTTAGATATATAAAAAAAATTTATTTAAGTTTTCACCGTCTTTTACCCGCCTCCTAGGAGAATTTGCAAATTTACATAAAACCTAATTTTACCACTTCTGTGAATGGAATTTCAAAAATCCTAGAGACACGGTTGATGTTAGTAAGTAAAATTTGGTTCAATGAGATAAAAATAATTTCTGGTGAATAGTAAATTTTTACTTTTATTTACCACGGTTAAAATTAAATAGGGTAATTAAGGGTAAAAATTATATTATTATTACCCTAACACATGTCATAATTCTATAGGATAAGTTTAATTCTACCAAAAACTACCTTAGGCCTAAAATATGACCGTTTAGGCCCACTTGGATTAGATTAGGACATTTATTATTATTTTATTTAAAGAAGGGTTAAAATAGATAAAATCAAAGTTTAATAACTAGATCATTTTTAACATAGGATTATACATATGATAAATTTGACTATAAATATTCATTATAATGCTAAAAATATTTATTAAATAATGGTATTTTATTTGTAAATTTTAGACATTAACTAATTTAATTTATGTATGACACAATGATGATGTAGTAGTTATCATATAAATGAAATATTGACAAAATTGATGTAATAAATACCCAAATAAATGTATTTTGAGACATTTTATGAATTACACGAATTTTCTAGGTTACTATGACATGTTAGTATTTATTAAGATAACTTTGTTCGAACTAATCATTCTGTTTTGATTTTCACAAAAATAAATTACCAAATAATGTCAAAATTGACATAAAATAGTTTTTAAAACAAATATTATATTATTAATTATTATTTTATTCCTCAAAATATAAGTTTCGAAAAAATTACTTAGATAAGGTTATATATATTAATAATAAACAACTTGGGGTTATTTATTCTTGTTATAGTAAGTTTAATAACTTTATTGTGTGAGAAAACAAGAAGACATGGTAAAAGAAAAATTATATAACTTAAAGTTAAATCTAATTGATAAGGTTAAAATAGAACCCTAAACATGTATAAATTATATTGGATGAGAGGATTTCGACCCATCCCCACCTTATATTAGAAATAACTCAATTTAGGAGCTATTAAAAACCGAATATGACATTATAATAAAATAATATTTTTAGTTATTCTAAAGGTGCCCCTCTCCTCCCTTATAAAATGACACCTCCTCCTTCTCTTCCTCACACCACTTTCAGCCTTCAAGATCGGCCAACCCATGCCAAATTATCTTCTCAAATTCCCTAGAAACATCCTAGAGGTCCTGGTCTTCTTCAAAGACCAATTTTAGTTCCCTATGGGGAGGTCTCAATGAGGCGCTTCAAAGAAGGGGTAATGTCCATTATCGATTCTTTCAACTTTATTTCTTCTTCCACTTATTATTCTTTTGTTTTTTAATTATTAAGTAATAACATCAGTATCAATAATATACTTATATTTTATTATAATTATGAAACAACCCTATTTTACCATCGATCCATCCTACGTAAAATGAAATCACCGCGCGTGCGTACGTACGGAATACTGTCTCCACGTCGTGGTGTAATATGTTTTTGAAACACCACCTTACATAGATGGGTATAATGGTGTAAAGAATAACATTACATAGTTATTATAACATCATAATTATTCTTATATATTTTATCATCCACTCCAATTCCATTCAATAATTATGGGAATGATATCATCGCCTGTGCGTACGTACTGACTACCGCCTCCACAACGCGATGAGATTCATTCTCAATGATTAACCATTCATGAATGATTATAGAGTATATATAATAAGTAATCAAGAAATATATGACATAATAATGATACTGGATTTATGTATATATATGTGTGTGTGTATGTCATCCACTTAATTCCATTCAATTCAATAATGAAATGAAAACAGCGTTCATGCGTACTTACGGCCTACCGTCTCCATGAATAGTATATTTCATTCCTTTTATCGATCTATAATATATATGTATATGATGAATATATTTTATATAAATAATTTTTTACATTATGTAATTATTTAAATCAGGATATATGTAATAATATCAAGAACGACACGTCGAAACACATATGATAAATGAAATGATTTTACCCAAAACGCTTATTTAACATGGAATTTACAAAATAATGAGTAATATAAAGTCATAATTGAAACATATATGATATCATAACAATTAATATGATTATTTAATAAATAAATGACATTATCTAAATCATTATACAGGTGGTTCGGATCCATACGAAGCATATCGGACCTAAGGTAAGGGATAATTTTGCAAATGTCATTTTTATCCGAGATTGCTTATTCATAAGTATTTACTGCGGTTATTACTATCAACCATGTACATGTTTTATAAAAGCGTTTTCATGTATGTTTAAAGTCCTTTTTACCCATTTTTGACAATTACTACATGGTATGTAAGGAATCATTCTTTTGTTTACGTTGCGAGGTACTTTTTTGACTTTTCTGGAAAAAGTATGAGAAGAATGTTTTTATAACTTTTACAGCATGAACAGATTTTTACGGTTTTATAAATCCTTATTTTTATGAAGATTCCTCCAAAACATTTCTTGACTATTTTCAACATAATCATTTTCTTTTAAAATTTCATGACATTTTGTGAAAAGTAAAATATTTTGAAGAAGAAAGGATATTTTCGTCAAGAATTCATTTCAATTTTTTAATCAAATCAATTTTTCATATAAGATGGCATTATTTCATATGTGTATGTTTCAAGTATCATGTATCTATGATTTACTTGGTTTCACTTTTCTTATTATGAAATTATATCCATTTATTTTATATGGATTATTTGATGATGGGATGATTTTTATGAAACCCATTTTATTCGTTGGGTTATTATGAATGATGTGTGTTTAGTTTATGGCACAAGTAAGAATGATTTCATTATGAGATGGGTGGGACCTATATCTCCCTCCAATACATTGGGTAAAGTTTTATATCTCATGAGATAGACATGGATGGAATGGTAAGTTAATCTGATTCAGTGTTAGAGGATGGAAACGAGTAGTGAACTCGATTCAGAAAGGGACTGTGTCCACTAAGATGGTATTGGAAGAAACTCCTTAGCTACTATGGAAATCATAACAAGTGCTAAATGGTTTCCACAATTAAATGTTTTATTCCCATGATATTGTATCGTGATTGATGTTCCTTTATGATATATGCCTTACGTACTTCCAAGATTTATTACTTTTCTCAAGGTTTTAATGTTTATATTTTATGTTCAAGTTTTTTCATTCAAATGTTTATGGATTGTTTTATGTTATCTATGTTTTCCCTTAAAGAGCATTTGAGCTCACCCTTTTTATGTATTGTTTTCCCTAGGAAATAACGAAAGTTTTTAGTTAAGAAAACAAAATGGGAAGATCTTTATGGGAGTTGTTGAAGATCTTTCACCACGATTAGAATATTACTTTCTGTGTTTCCAAAGATACTAAACAATTACGATCCTTGAGTTTTGGTTATTCTTATGTATTAATTATTCCACATACGTAATGTAATGTCCACATATGTCAAGCTTCGGGTCTCTACACTCAACCCCACTCATTAATGTGGAGGAGAATCTTGACTTACTGCACATTAATTGTGCCAATGTACATACCTTTAATTGTAACAACATAGTTAATTGGCTTGGACCCTTATTAAATTATATAATAGTGTTGTTAGAATTTAGGAAGGTTCCTAATAAATGAACCATCCTATGATCCATGATCGTTACCTACCTTCCTCACTATCCTATATATATAGAGCTTGGGAGGAGGATTTGGGATGGGTTCACCAAGCAACGAAGCACTGGTAATGTGACGTGATGCCCAACACATAGAAGATTACGCTCTCAAACTAAGAATGCATTATCCAATGAAAAACGCACTCCCCAATGAAGAATGATCCACCAACAAATATTGCCATCCTCATTTGACTTTCTTCATCATTACTTCTTCAAATGTGGGATGTCCTAATCTACGGTGAATCGATGTCCGTACTTCTTCTCATTCCAACATCAAAGAATGAGGTATGTGTTTAATAATGTTTGATTATCACTTCACAAGTACATCCCATCTTTTCGTTTGCAGGTTTTGAAGAATATTTGCAGGGGGGTTTGATGTGATTTGTTCATCTGAAGCTCTTCTGACCGCTCTAATGCGAAGAGTATGGGCCAAACTAACATGTCATGTCCTCTTCATAAATGTTGTGTTATTTTGCAGTGTTCTTCAAAACAGAGGAAGGCAACAAAGGAGGAGAAGGTGACAAAGGAAAAAAAGGTAATGGCACTGCCTCCCGCAACCTCTGCGACCCATGCCACCCTGCAGTGCTCCGACCAAATAGACTCTGCGCCTCCACCAGCTGAACTGGCCCCGAGCCGCACCACGCCCCGACCGCACTATGCCCCGGGCCCCCCGACCTCCCGGCCGAGATTCCCTGGCTGTGTCATTCGCCAACTGATCCACCCCAGCCGCTCCGGCCTCCTAGCAGAACCGGCCCTAGTCGCGCTGCCCGCTGGACGAACTGGCCCCGACCGCGCCACCCCAGCCCCCTGACTGAGCCGCACCGAGCCTTGTCCTCGTGAACCTCTGATCCAAACCAGCCCTGGACCCCGATATTTGCTTCCCTCGTAGAACCCTATGGGTCTCGCCGCCCACATGATGCTCGACGGGCTGAACCGCCCCCACGCTGACACGTGGCCCGTCCGCACCCTCGCGGCCAGTCTGCACCCTCACGGCTCTCCGTTTCCACCCGTGGATTTTTGGGCTCGGCCCAGTAGGCCGGGCCAACCCGACTGGGCTGCCCTACCCAACGGGCTTGGCCAGACCAAATGGGTCAGTCCAGTTCAGCCCATACTGGGTCAGGCAGGGTCGGTCTGACCGGGTCAGACCGAACCTGGGCCCACTACAACCCATCTACGCTCCTTCATCCATATCTTGGGCACCTGATGTCCATTTAATGAATTGTCAATGGTGGTATAAATCATGGAGCTAGATGGTCCCTTTGAGTATACTTCACTAGAGTTTTGGTTTGATATTTTATACAGTTAGGTTGGATCGAGCACGAATCCAACCGGGCCCTCGGGACTAAATAACTAATAACTCACATATCGGGCATCCGATTGATGCGTCGTCTATTGCGTTGAGACCCTTATGACATGAAGGACCTTTGATATACTAATTTGTGGGACTTCGCGACTGTTGGAGTATCAATCAGTAGCTCATGGAGCAGATCCTCCCAGAGACAAGAGAGTGTAATTCGGATACCTCGTAGCTGGCTGAGACCTAATGACTACTGACCGTTTTGAATTGTTGTGACACTACTAGACCATTAGGGAGAGACTTGGTTTCGCGGCAGACCCACAATAGTGAGCACCTTGGTGTCACGGAAGACCCACATTACTCAACAAGAGGAGTACCTAAGCAGGCTAAGAGGGGGAGCACGCTTGGTGACGCGATAGACCCATGGTGGGGAGCACGCTTGGTGACATGGCATATCCATGATACTTGATAAGAGGAGTACCTCAGTATCCCATGGTTAGTTGGAAAAGTGGATGGTGTCACGACATGCCCACTATACTCGATATGTGAGGAGTTCTCTAGAAGCTGAAGTTTCGATAATTTGAATGGGGATGTTACATGATACTACCCCTAGAATAAAATCCTGGTTGAGTTGTGTCTGTATTTCTGTGATTTCCTCATGATTGAGATGGCACACTTGATAACATAGCTATATGTGTGGGCATAAACTTACCTAAGGTTATCTATTGTTTTCGTACTTTGTGGTTTATCTTTATTGGATTTTGTGAGACCTTGAGGGTCTCAGGAACTCTACTGAGTATCGTTATACACACCCTTTCATTGGCTAGGCATGCGCCTTTTTGTGTTCGTTGCAGACGACGGACAACGCTAACTGAGGATAATAGTACCTCTACTGGACTGTTCCTGAAGGTGTAAAATATGGCTTGTTGGTACGTGGAGGAGACGGATAGAAGCGGAGTGCTGAGGAGGCTTTTGTTACCTACCCATCTGGTAGGAATCCCGAAGGATGACCATGTAGCTTCTTTTCTTTATTTTTGTTCATTTGTATTGTATTTCATTTGTACTTGTACAATCCAGTTGGGCTTGTTTTCTGGCCCCAATTACTTTCATCACAATTTTTTGATACAATTTAATTGGTGTTTCGTATGTTTCTATGTTTTTAGTTGCATGTGTTTTCAGGATATAAAGGAAATTCCTTCCCAGCTTTTGGGAATACGCCTTTGGTTCTAGTCACCAGGCCCTAGCCTATGGAAGGCGGGCTCGAGGTAGTCACGGCTCAGGCCCTGGGGGACGGGTTGTGAATTCATCATTCATAAAAACCTGGTAAAAAATAAACTTATAAAATGTGAGATCAAATTATTAGTAAAGATAAACATATACATTGACAATTGAATGTATCCAATGAGATTAAAATAGGAATAAGTGTATGTTAACATAATGAATTTTCATGAGAATAATAGAAGATAACTTATACCGATCAATATAGAAATCATAAACATGAAACATGGAATTATGCATTATCAAAGGAATGATTATTTGAAATCATTGATCATGTGCAACCAAATTTAAATTTTTATTGAAGGAATGAATTTATAACCCATAAAAAGAATAATGAAAACCTGTTGATATTTTTATCATTGTCATCCCAAAAAAATTAAACACATTCCATAAAATAAATGGGGCCTTGTAAATATGATAACCCCTAAATTAACTTTCTCATTGTTTCCTATTAAGATAAAAAAGATTACTCATTACATTGAAGAGCTATAATAGGGTTAATACTTCATATAAGTTGTATCTTGGTCACTTTATATTCATGAGATATAATAGGGATACACCCATTTCGTAAAATATATCAGTACCACACATTTATCATAAAAAATTTACAATAACAAGTCATAAATAATACATTTATAATATTTTAATTTTTGACATAAAAATCAATGTTTTTACGATGATTGATTCACTAGTTTATAAGAAGTAGGTTCCATGTGAAACTCATAATCCAAAAAGTGAAGGAATAAGGATGTAATAAATACCAAAAAATTTCTTGTGGAGTTTATTTAATTTCATGGTTTTTAATATTAATCCATGGTAACCGTATTATTAGATCATTAAATACAATCTTTAGGAAAATACTATTTAAACGTAGAAAATCACGTATAAAAAATAATTTTTTTAAATATTATGAAAACATGTTTCATTAAAAATATAATTGGATGATTGTATAAAATATTAAAATAAAATTAATTTTTTATTGATATAAAATTATGGTCAATTTGATATAATTAAAAATAAATAAATATTATTTTATTTTTTAAATGTAGCGAAATGGGACCCATTTGAAAAAATTAACAAATATCATTTTTAAAACCATAAAAATTAATGAAAAAAATATAATGAAATAGCTATATGAAATCATCTATTTTTATAAATGAAGAATTTATTTTAAAAAAATATTAGAAAACATTAATATGGAAGAGAATGATTCCCAATCAAAAAAGAGATAAAAGATAGGTGTCACATACAAATGAGTTTCTTGATTTTTCATTAATCAACAATGGAGGATGTAAAAATTAATCATGTAAAGAACATTCATTACAATTTTATAACAGAAGATATTTAGTTCATGAAAAAAAGACAATATGATTTCCAACATGAAACCATGAACATAAACAATCACAAAAAACGTAGATTGATATATGAAGCCTTTTCCACTAGGATAATTAGGAATCCTAATCCACATGAAAAAATAAAAATAGATGAAACATAAAATAT
Organism: Viscum album; assembly: GCA_963277665.1. Taxonomy (NCBI): domain Eukaryota; kingdom Viridiplantae; phylum Streptophyta; class Magnoliopsida; order Santalales; family Viscaceae; genus Viscum; species Viscum album. Next base: position 2,042,395,809 of record OY728150.1, on the reverse strand, counting down.
ATTGAAAATAATGAATTTAATTATATATAATGACATAGGTAATGTATATATACCTCATTATGAATATATTTTGATATCCTAAATATACGTCCCATGTAAATAGAATTTGAGACTAAAACCCCTTAAAATTCCACACCACTAAATTGGGAATTAATTAGTTCTTATTTTATTTGTTAAAAATTTAAATCTACAAAAAACTATGTGTAAATAAATCATGAAAAATTAATATATCAATTAAATTATAGAAATTTCAAAACAAAGTCATTTAAGATGAATTATATCCTAACATATGGAAATTGACATATGAAACCCAATACCACTTGCTAAAGATCAATTAATATCCACATAGAAGAAATTATTCTTGTTGAAACACTAAATAACATTAAGTATGAAGGATTCATGGTATAAAATGTAACATTTGTTGCACGCACACAATAAAACAAATATTAACTTCAAAAAAATATCTTTCAATGAAATGAAATTGAAACAAATCCACTTTCACTGAGTTCAGACCTTCTATATGTATCATTTAAGTCACACGTAATATACAATAATAAATTATTTTATTAATTATGAAATTTAACCAGGTTTAATAAGTTATCCTCAAAAAATTTATTTAATTTTTCTTAACGTCATATTTATTTACATAGTTTTTTATGCTCATCTTGGGTACATGGAGAACATTCACTCTATAATATAAAAACAACATCACTTTGTTGATTGTGGTCAATGGGGGTAATTATTAAAAAATATATAGAATAATAATAATGAAATAATTATAATTTTATATATAAATTATATATTTAATGTGAACCATGGAATATGGTTGTAAAAATTGATTTATATTTAAATAATGGAGATGGTGGATTGAATGTTTGCATGTTTAACATTTCCAATTTTCAATGTTCATTTTGGAAGGAAGGTAACATTTATTTTTTATTTAACTAATGATAACAATAGAATATTATTTATTTAAATATACTTAATCACAATCATTCTGATATGGTGATGACAAATTAAACACATCTCTTTATGGAAGTAGTATTCCACACGCACACACAAACTAGGTTATCGTTTTTTAGTGTATGAAAATTTTATAAAATAGCTATTATATTATATTTAAAAAATTATAAATATATTATGAATAATAAATATGTAAATTCAATACATCAGTATATCCATTCATGAGTGTTGGTGCTGGTAAACCAAATACAATGGTTAGTGAGGCGGTTTCCCATTGGAAAAGCGAACAATGAATTAGATTCCAATTTGGTGAAGTTTAGAGAATGATATTGGGTATCCCAACAACACAATGACATATATATATCTGGGAGATACTTATTCAATAATATCATCATGTTTATGAGTTATTTACAGGAGTTTAAATAATAAATAAAACAAATGCTCTAGGTTAATTACAATACCTCTTATTCGTAAAACATCTAATGGATTGTACCAAAATCTTTCTTATGATGGTTTTGTGAAAAAACCAAGGCCTCTAAGACATGTTTTGGGATGTAATGAATGAATCTTTCCTAGAATTTTAGGAACCAGAAATCTTTTTAAATGTGAATAAATGAGAAGAATAAGTTTTCTTTTATATGATAATGAAATGGCACTATATGAATTTATTAAAATATTATTTTAGTATAAATTAATTTTCTAGTTAAAATTTATCCAAAAAGATAAAATTAAAAATAATGTATTTATGACTCAAAATCAACTCATAAAATAAAATTTTGACTTGTTTGGATCAGATTTACAACAATTTCATTTTTGATAACAATTTATTTACCATATTGAAAATTTTAATGATATAAATACTTTTTCAATTAGGGGATTAATATAGTCATTATAACATGTATAATTACATAAATAGATAATGATTGACATTATCAACCATATAAAATTAACTTTATCATTTATAAGATTCTTAGAAATTTTAAATCATTTAATAAAATATCATTAATGTTAGTTATAGAACTATTAAATTGAATTGACTTCAAAACATCAGGACAAATAATTAATTTGAATACAATGCATTATATTACCAATAATTTTTTTTAATTTACAAAAAAAATTTGGTTATGAAAATAATTATTCTCATCTATATTACTTTATATTTTTTTCATTAATTGTGTTTTTCTATTAATTGAATAATTTTGTATTAATGATTCTTATGGTTTTAAGATAATTATTTAGTTATTAAAAATTAATATTAAATTACCATGTCAAAAAATATATGTATAATTAATATATCTATTTATAATTAAACATATCCTTTATATACCCCGATGTTAAAAATAATATAGTTATTAAATAAATGATAATGCCATTTTTGAAATTACATTAACCTAAATATTATAAGATAAAAAGCATGTTCATAAGGAGTATATAATCTCTATACTATACAATTGGATGATTATGGATAAGATATTCTATTCTAATTAAACATAGTCAATCTCTTGGGTAAATTTTTAGTCTATAGAATTGTATTTTTAACTTTAATTACCTTATTTACAATTAATTATTGTATTAAAATTTAATATTTTACTATTCATATTAAAAAAGCATCAGACGAACATATTTCCAAAATATGGAAATCCCAATACAAAATATTTACTTGGTTTTTTAAAATTAAAATAATTGTATTAGAAGAAATAATTTTAAAATGAATCTGGAATAAAATTATAATAAATATATTTTCAGAAAAATTAATTTTTAATGATTAATTTTTTATATTAAATTATTTTATTAAATTATTTTACAAAAAAGTAATTGTATAACTTAAAATAAAATTAAAATTAATATATTTTAAAAATACTACAAAATAGAATATGACTTTTTTAGTCATTTAATAGAAATTATATTTTAAATAAAGACACTATCTTCCTCTAATCATTGAAAAATGTAAACTTGCAGAAATATTTATAAATTAAAAAATATTCAAATTTTGTTAATGTAATTTAAACAATTTTATTTATATTATCATATAAAATTCCAAAAATTTAATAAAATTATTGTATTATCTACTATTTAAACAATATAAAAAAACTTTTGTTAAGAAAACACGTCATTATAAGACATTGAGTTCTCACATCCAATTAATTAATCAATAATTTTTATATGATTATATAAATAATATGTATTTCTTGTTGTATTAAATCATATTTATACAAATAAATGTAATTTTAATGTTATATTTAACATTTATAAATAAAAATATTTCATGGTTTGTTCGGGCTTTGTATTATGATTCATATAAACTGTCGAACAGAGTTTTATTTTAAATTCATGATGTATTAAAATTTCCCCAAATTAATATATTGACTATTAAAAATATGAAATAAAACATAGTAATCAAAGGATTAACATTAAAAAATACCTTTGGATAAATAAACCATCAAATTTTCTTTACTAAATCCTGAATATTAAAATGGTGAAATGGAAATACAAAGTTCATCTAAAATAAGACAAATTGGGTTTCTAAATTGTAGAAAATTAAAGTATAGTGAATATATTGAAATGGAAGAAAACAAAATGTCCAAAAAATATAGACATTGATATAGATCATGAATCAATAAATTGTAACGATCCAGAGGATGTTAATGAGAATAAAAAACCCTAATGAGGTGTGAAAAATATAACTGAATTATAAGAAATAAAGGTAGGATGACAAAAAAATTTCAATATAATTTTCCTATATATTAGGAATAAATACTATGAATATATGAAAGTATATGTACATGGTATTGAGTGGTTCATCGATAAATAAATTTTCAGCAAAATATTGAAAATAAATTTTTTCCAATTTCATTCATTTCTAATAAATTAATGATGTTTTTCCAACCTCTTTATTTTAAGGTATTATGGTTACTAACATTATCATGATAAATCAATTTATTTTTTAATTATATATGTCACTTTCCATAATTATTTAAACATTATTATTTTATTCTATACCTATATATCCCCCTCTCTTTCATTGTTTCCTATTTTTAAACTATGTTATTCTAGACGACCTTCTTATTTACCTTTCCTTTTTTCAATAAGATGTTGTATTAAAAATTTTTTGATCTGTGATTACCAGAAGGATATATTAATATGAATAAACTATTATTACAATGATTATTCTCATGTAGTGATGAAATTTTTATAATATAAATACCCCAATATTTTTAAAAATTAACAGTATGTTTGTTAATGTGTACGATATACAACACAAATCATAAATGAGGAACACAATATTATATTTCAAATGTGGAAATTATATGAAATACTTTAAAATAGATTGATTTAATATTATGAAATTAATTTGGAAATATATAATGGTCAAACTCAATACTTATGTATTAATTAAAATTTTTCAAATAAGTAATCAATAATTATTAAAATAATTTCATTCATCAATTGTATAGATTATTGAGTGGGGTTTCATTATTTTAAATATAAATTTATAGAAAAACAAGAAATTTTATTTTATAAATGTTCATAATTCTTTATATTATCATATACAAATTATTTTAGAGTATATTTTTGAGAATTTTTTCGAAATATTGAATTTCAATAAATAGTGAAAAATACAAATTTTTTTTGGAAATTGTATTATTATTTGCAATTTAATTACCTTTTTAAATTCAATTATGGATTAGTTTTAAAATATTTTTAGTTCTTTTATTTTATAATAATATAAATATATTTTTACATATGATTTTTTTAATTAAATTTATAATTAAAAAAATTATATTAAAGAATGCATTTTTTTAAGCACATGTTTTTTCATCTCATTTTACTGATTTCTTTTTAAATAGAATTATATCACATCCATACTTTGAATCATGAAAATTCTATCAAAATTTTTTAATCTGGTGGCCGAAAATTTGGTAAATAACATCCATTTTTGTCTATATAAATTGTAACCTTTGTAATATTTGACCATAATGAATTGTATGTCAAATAATTATGTTTAAAAATAAAATGATAGGATAAAAAATGAAGCTAAAAAATTCATCACTTATATTTTATATGCCAATTTCTTCTACATAAATAAAATATTTGGTTATATGAAATTTTTCCAATTTGTTGTTTGATTATGAACTTCTAAATATTTTTTATAAATAAAATTAAAAAATTTACAAACTTTTTTAATAAATATAATTTTTACATAACAGGGATAAACATAGAATATGTTCAGGTATAGATAGTAATTTTAAATACAAATTATTTATTTTCAACATTGTAAATTTTTTATTGTTTAATGAATGGATAATTATATTAACTTCTTCACATTACTGAAATAGTATTAATTAAATTAATAGAAGAATATAATAGATGCTATTAAAATAAATATTTTTTGTATATTTTTATAGAATTAATGGGTTATAGTAAATTCTCTAAATTAAAATATCATTTCATATCTATACAAGAATTGTTTTTTCAAATTTCAACCATTTTCAAGTTGTAATTAATGTTATTAAAAATGAATGGCTTTAAAATTGACATTACTGATATTTTATAATACTTAATTAATTATTAAATTATGAAAAATTCATACAAATAAGATACTCATCCAGTTTATAAGTACATGGTTTAAAATTCAATCTATGGTTCATTTATGAAATTTTTTCCATTTGTAGTAACTATATTGACTCTGAATGAGTAAAGAACCTTTTTTGGTGTGGTAATTGTTGAAAGAATTAACAAGGGCTTAAATGAGATAAAAAGGGTAAAAAAATTGTAAAAACATATAAAACATTATTATTATAACATTATTTTTGAATACTCATTGTTTCATAGATGAATAATATTTATTTTGATCCATTTGGAATTGAATATAAATTTATAGTAATTTAATATTTTGTGATATTGGAAGAGTGCCCATCTCCTCTCTTATAAAAGGTTATATATTCTTCTCATTTATTCACACACCATAAACCAATTAGTTAATAAATACATACCAAAATAACCTCATGAAATCCATTCACACATTATAGAGTCCTTCATTCGTGCATAATAAAAACATTAATGGTTTTAAGGAGTAAAGAAAAGAAGGTTGTTCTGAGAAGGGTTATCATTCTTAATCAAACATTTTTATTTTATACATTCTCCACATAATTTAAATCCTTCATAAAATTTCTCATATAAAAAATAGATGTATAAAATATATGGAAATTTTATGACGTAAATGTAATAAACTATAACTATCTTTGAACTCATTTTAATCTAAAAGGAATCCATTGTTCGTGTGTATGGAATACTACCACATTGTAAACCATTGTAATTATGATTCCATTAGAACATCTAATGGATGATTATAATGATTTATTTAATTAATAAAATTATATCAATTATATTATTTTCATTTAATTATGTTAATATAACACCTATATTCTTACCTTTCCATTCAAAGAATATTTACAACGTCATTTGTGGATATGTCTCTACTATTCACTCCACAAAGTGATGAGATTCATTCTTAATCACCACATCACATGGATTATATAAATAATTATATTTTATGAAATAATATTTTCATTATGATATTATTAATATTAATTTATAATAAAATAAAACATTCCATGATTCAATTATGTTCATTGTAAATTGGAAATGTTACTCATCCGTATAAATGACATACCATCTCCATAATTTTAAAATAGTACAATATTTTTAAACATATTAAATGATTGTTTTTAAAATTATATATGATATATAAAAAATTGAAATTATTTAATTATTATTATAATTATAATTTGTTATTATATTATAATAATGATCTTTTTTACCATAGACAATTAAATGAAGTCATTTTTGACCTATGAACCGAATATCATAAAAATACACAACATTAAATTACATGATTATTTAATTAAATAAAAAAATAAAGTAAAAATAATAATATTAATAATGGCCATTGAAAGGTTTATTCATAAATTAAATTTTCATCATAATTTTGTTATAGTGTAAGATAAAATCATAAGTAATCATTCATAGTCGAAGTAAGGGACATTTAATCTAAAAAACTCATTTTAATTATCATAGTGATTTATTTTAAAAAAATTATCTTCCTTGTACATGTTTGTTATATTTTTTAAAATTATTTATATGTAATTAAAAGAACTATAATGAAAATTTTATGTCACTTTCTTTCAGTGGATTTCAGAAAAAAACATTTTTCAGAATGTATGACTTTATGTACAAAAGACAAAATGAATGTATATCTTAATATATATGGATACAAATAATTTTCTCAATTACATCAAAATTATTAGAAGATTTTATTTCATTAACATATTTCATTATTTCTTCAATGAAAATTCATATATCCCTTTTTCAAGGTATTTAGTTATTGAAATATTATTTTTAATAGAAAACGACATTTTGATATATATATATGTGCTTATCACATGGGTTTAAAGAATAATTTGAAGGATTTAATCATGATATTATCCTTGGATATTGATTATGAAAGGTTGAGACTCATTATAGATCATAGGTGAGACTGAAACAACTTATATTGTGGGTAGATCCCCATTATAGCTCAAAGGAGGGCTAAAAATATAAAATATGATGGGTTCACCCATATAGACCACTAATGCATTTTGTAAGAATTGTGTATTCTAGAAAATGATATTATTATTTTGAGTAATTGTTTTTAAAATTATAAGGGTTATTTTATTGATTCAATAAGGGTTGTGTGATGATGATATCTCATGTCACCTACCTGACTATTCAAAGCAACCTAATTACTACCCCTGAAAATATTTTGACCTCATCATTTTCCACATTCTTAAATAAAACTATGTAAAAAACATTTTAAATCATAGGATGAGAAATACTTTTAAATTAGGGAAAATAAACTAATAGAAGAAACCATTATCCAATAAATACCTAAAAAATTTCTTACCATCAAAATAATATTTTGGCTCGAAATAACCATTTTCTTACCCTATGAATCCAAATTCACATTCCAAATAATTTAATTAAGAATTTCATAAGAAGTCATAATGGAAAACTAAAAGTAATAATGGATTCATTGAATTAACATAAAAATAATAATATCATTTACAAAATTTAATACATTATACACCTAAAATGTGTCATATACCTTCCATTAAACATAATATCATTATCAAATTAAAAAATCATAATATCTCGATAAAAAACAATGTAACTCATTGATAAAACATACAGGTAGATTTATATTCGTTTTCATATCAGAAATAAATATGGAATCACATTCTTGGATAATAAAACCACACATTATTGGAATCAATTCCCAAGAATAACAACAAAATCATAGATCCTAGAATCTTGTAGTTTTTAAAATATTCCATTCACCCATAAATAACATTTTCAGATATTGAAATATCCATTTTATTTTTTTACAAAAATAAATACCAAAATACCCATAATAAGTGGAAAAAAATTATTTATAGAAAAAATTATACCTATAAAGGAATCCAACTATCAAAAAATTGTCACATCAAAAGGAAAAGTCATTCTTATTTTTTGAAATATAATAGTCTGTTTTTCTTTTAAAATAAAATCTAAAAAACCATATATAAAAATATTCATTTCCAAAAAATTAAAAACAAATGCATATATATATATATATAATTTTATATATAATTCTTCAATTTATAAAAAATTATTTCAATATTATATTTTTTATAAATAAGTATATGGAAGAAAATTACTTTGAAATAAAGAATTTAATGATTAATGTTATTGATAAAAAATCTCTTAAATTCAACTCGACATGTCAGACATGTTCCTTATATTCATGAATTATAATCCTATTTTTATTATTTAATTTCATGATATCTTTTTTAAATTTTATTTTCTATTTTTTACACTTATTACCTTGTTATATACAATTACTGAACTATTTAGATTCAGATCATATGTTTTAATGAAATTTAACTCATATGGCTAAAATAAATTCACTAATATTAATATGGTCAAAGAGTTAATTATTTCATCATATCTATAATAGTAATCATTATATAGTTTTCAATTTTTAAAAAATAATTATTCATTAAAAAATCATAAGATATGGTTATAAAAATCGAACAATGTTATAATAATGTGGAAGGTGTGTCATACATACGAGTGTAGAACATTTAAATTTTTCAACGATCAATATAGAAAGAAATTGTCAATTTTTTTATCATTATAAAATTAAAATTATTTAATTAATAGAATATTTTTTCTTAAAAATTACGTATTTATATCACTTATGTGATGTGGTAGTGATAACATATTCACAAATATTTTTAAAAGTTGTATCCCACACGTACAAATGTATGGCATTTAAATTTTTAAGTGAATATAATGGTAAGTAGGTAAATGATAAATTATATTGATATAATGATTTATATTTTTTACATATAATATGTAATCATTAATTTTATTATTATTAACATTCTTGAGATGTGGTGACAGAAAATTAATGACATAAGTTCATGAGGTCATATTCTACTACACACACGAACAATAGATTTATTTCCCATTTGATGGATTTTAGATATGGATATATGTTATAATGTAAAATAATAAAATATAAATATATTATAGACACAGATGTAATTATGTCATAATTTTTATGGATAATTTAAAAAAGGTTGAAGAATAATTAAAAAAAATTTGGTTAAGAACTATAATTCCTCTACATAAAACCTCCTATTCCATACAACACATTCACATTGAGGTTCATTTTCTACCAAAAATAAGAGAAATAAAATTTGGGGTGGACATTTAGGATGCAGTTATAGTAGTTATTAGAGGAAAAACTCGTATTTTTAGTCATTCACAATTGGGAAGAATATATTACCTTTTATAAGGGAGAATATGGGTAGCCATGTAAATATATAGAATATTAATGTAATATAAATTAATTTTGATGTTAGAATGTATAAAAATGATATTTTATGAATATATGATGTCGATTAATCTAAATCCTCCAATACAATAAAACATGGACATGTATTTTTCAAATTATTACCCTTAACGTTTTAACCACTACTTCACTATTTTTTTAATTATGATGATATCGATGTAATTTTTCTTTTAAGGGGTTAATATATAAATAATAATTGGAAAAAGAAGAACATAAATGGACCATTTCTTCTTTATTAGGCCATATCTCATTAACATGGATAAACATAATAGTTTTAGTAATAGTAAATCATTTAATTATATATTAATTATTATAAAATATTCCTCTTTTAATTTTTTGAATGATTAATTTACATTGAATTTAATAATACCATGAATAAAAGAAATTATAGTAAAATGTTGCCTAACCTATAAGGAATTGCATGTCATTATACCCAAACCATGGAACATATTGCTTAATTGAAATCATATTATGTGTAACAGTTTTTTAAATCATTTAATTAATTTTTATATTAATTTAATAATAACATAACCAGCACTACATAAGATTTTTATGTATTTATTTCTTTAAAAAATCGTTCATGTGACTATTTATAACCCAAAAAATGATTAGCTCATCCATATTTTAACAATATTATTGTTATTAAATATAGGTTAGTGATATTTTTTGATTTATATTCAAATAAATATTAAAAAGATCACAACCATACCCATATATAATAAATATTTATATTAAACTTTTGGATGATTTGGGATGATATAAAATAATCCAATAAAATTAATTTAATATTTTCTATAATTTATTGGTCCTTATAATTTTATTTTTAACATTAACTACCGAATTTACCCTTTGGCATGGTTATTAAATGAATAATATTACTATTCATATTTACTAAAAATAAACGAGGCCTCTTTAAAAAAATGGGAACTAAAACTGTCAAAAATTGATTCCTTATTTCATAATTTAAAAAAAAGTGTCATATTTTATTTGAAAATTATTTCATAAAACATGATAAAAATAGTTCTAAAATTTTGCAATTTTAATGTTTAAAATGTTTTTATGCTAAAATCTTGTATAAAATTCATTTAGAAATAGATTAATTTAAATAATATAAAATAAATATAATTTTATATCTATTAAGAAAATTTTATTTTAATATATAATAATTTTAAATGAAAATATTTTATAAATTAAAAAAAAATATTTTTCATTATTATTTAAAAGAACTTTTAAAAAAAAATTTAAAATTTTCACCATATTATAATTGTGATATGATGATTGAAAAAATAATATCATTTATTAAAATATAAGGGATGGACTTTTCATGATATAATTATAATATTCTCTCCCAAAAAATTTATAATTAGTATTTTTGATGAAAATTTCTTTTTAATGATTAACATTACTTTACTAAAATATGGGTGATTATTCTTTAATAATTAATAAATAAATTTTAATTGATTATAAACCTTATGAACGTATGTAATAATGTATTTAATCCAATTAATACCCCATAAAAAAATGTCACTATTATAACATGAATATATAATATTTTGATTTGTTAAATATCAGTCTTATGTGTCTTAAATATTATTGAACATAATGTCCCTTAAAAATGTATGGGGTTCAATTATACTCCCTTTAATAAATTACATACTCTATATATGAATATTAAATTAAGAATCTTATATTTTATATCTATAAATAGCTTTTGTACATTCCCAGATTGTGAAAATATTTTCACAAAACATTCTCTTGAAAAGAACGAAATACAAAAATTATCGTGAGTAACACATAACTAAGCGTAAAAATTGTAAAAAATTTGTGGGAAGTTAAATTATGGACATGAGGGGTTATCATAATGTAACAAATGAATATTGTTGTATAAATTTTAAAAAGATTGAAAATTTGGTATTCTTAATGAAATATGGATATTTTTTTATGAACATGTGATCTTGATACAACATATAAGACATAATGATCACCAATAAAGCTCCGGAGAAAAAGGTTTTCCTGAATATATATTATATAAATAATGATCCCCACTATATCTCTACAATTTCTTCAGTAATTCTTTTGGTATTATCTGTAAATATATAGGGAGTTAACCAATTTTTTTCTCCTTCAAATTTATTTGAGATTCAGTTATTTTAAATATGGGTTTTGAATATGTTATAAATATGATTCCTTATATTTTCTATAACATGATTCTTCCAGACATTGATCATTACTTATTACATTAAATTAACTATCATTAAACACTATGAAAAATGTTGAAAATGGGATATTATCACAAAATTGTCATAAATGGACAAAAATAATAATAAATCTATTAGTCTATTGAAAAATATTAAAATCCGTGAAATTTTTAAAAAATAAATTAAATTTTCCCTGAATATGGCGTCATTTTCCGTTTTATAATATCATTATTTCAAATTTTTATATCTATAAAATTACATCCAAACTTCTGATAATGTATCAAAAATTAATTCATGTTTCTTATAACATCATCACCATAGAAAACATATATAACCCTTACATGGAAAAAATTTATTAACCATACAACCAACTTCCGATATATTTCTTTAGATAACATATTCATTACCTAATTCAATGGAGAACTATAATGGAACACTCTTCATATAAGCTCTATCTCGATCACCTATGTTATAAAATGGGTTTCAACATATCATGAAATTTTATAAATTATCTTATATTGTATATAAAATATTATAAATTCCTTTTAAAACCTCTAAAAAATTTTGATTATAAAATACCCATTTATATTAAAACTTTTTTTAATAAAAAATATCTAGATAAATGGAATGAATGTTTTTAATTTTGGAAGAAATTTGAAACCATGTAATGGATATAAAGAATTCATTAATAGTTATGGAAGTGGAAAAATTATTTTTTTACCTATCTGTTAAAATAAAACAATATTTTTATATTTTGTAAATAATTTCAAAAATTCCATAAAACTATAATTTATTTTTGGAAATAAATTGAATGAAAATTAAATTAAATTACATTTATAGGTTTTTATTTCCATATAAATACATTATTATTTTAATATTATAAACATAGACTTGAAAGATATTTATTTTTAAAATAATTTTTTATAATATTTAATATGAGTTCATATGTTAAAATTTCCTAACCTCAATTTTAAATAGTCAAATTTTTTCTTTATCTACATAAATGATAATTATATATTAATTATTTGACATTCTACTAATTGTGTTTCAAATTAATTTGTATCATTTATTACAAAATGTTTTATGAATTTACTTTTAAAAATTTATTTTTATTGAATGTTTCGATGATATTTAATTTCTATTTCAAAAAAAACTTAGTTAAGTTGAAAATGGTCAAATGTAATGTTATTTAATCATTTATAGAATAAAAATAATGAAAAAATTATTTTTTTTTAAAAAAATATACTTTTATATACAAATATTAAATATGGTAAAAAATAATGAAATTGGATATTTTTCATTGATATAGTTGTTTCTATGTTCACATTAGTAATGTTAGCATTTTTCAACGACCACTATGAAAAAATAGTAATTATAATTATATATTTATATAATGATAATAATATCATAATTATTATAATCTACTAAAAAATACTAGATTCTTTGCGGTTTTTTAGAAGGGGATAAACATAACCCCCTAAAAATTTATTTTAGTGGGGATTATGGACAACCCCCTCTAATCATCTTATTTAGAGAGTTCATAACTGCATCTAAAATTTTTAACAATATTATTTCAATATTTGGATAGATTTTAGAGGTAGTTAAGTAGAAACCACATTTATTTTAATAATTAGTGTTACTATATGTTTGGACTGATTTCAGGTGCATTGCGCACACACACAAACACACACACACACACACACACACACACATATATATATCATATTGTATTGGGTTTTGAACACCCTCTAATGTATGAAATCAGAGAGGGATATGAAACCCCTCTAATATAAGAAATTGTAGTGCTGGTAATCACATAGTTTAGAGGGGTTTGTGAACCCCATATATTATAAGAAATTATAGGTGGTTGTAAAATCCCACTAATTTATCAAATTACAGGTGGTTGTGAACCCCATATAATTTTAAAAATTACAGGTGGTTAGGTACCCCCTCAAACTTATGAAATTAGACGGCTTTGTGAAAACCCTATAATCAATAACACTAGAGGGAGTGGTCAACCCCCTATAATTTAAAAAATTTGAGTAGTTTCCTGATCCTTATCTAATACATGTTATTATATGGGTTTTACCCCAACATAATATATATTTATTTTTTAAAATAAGTCTCACATAAATTCAAATTTTAGAATATATATGTATGTTTTTATGTATATATATAATATAAGCACCTAAAATAAGTATTTAAATGCATTATAAACATATAAGTATATATAAAGAAATTATATAATTTAAATAAATACTTATACATATAAAAACATTCATACATATATAAATATTGGTATATATAATATAGAAGTAATTGTAAAAATATTTTTTCAAATATATAATATTTATATATGGTTTTATAAATAAAATACATTTATATTATTAATTATATTATACATACATTATATTAAATATATTTGTTATAAATTTATGTATAAATTCATTTATATTATATTATATATACAAATATAGAGTTTCTTCCATCCCTCCATAAGATCTTGATTTCTCTAATGGTCCTGGATCATTTTCAGGAAGCATTGCAGCTCTCTCTCTCCCCAAAAGTTCTCAATAATGACACAGATCTTTGAGATATCACTCTGGTCGATTGGTTTCTTCTTCACCACCCCACGGTTGATGAGTTAAACTATTTTATTTTTGAATCATGGGATCTAAAAGAGCGTGTTATTGTCATATTGTTTTATCGGAGGCATATCATCATTAGGTTTCATTGAGAGGAGGACTTGATCATTTCATGGCCTAGATATCCTCAATGTTGTAATGTATTTCACTTTTATATGTTTCGGTATTTCTTTTAATTTTTTATTCAGCGTGATTCATCGTCAATGGAAACATGGGTAGGTAATCTTTGTTTGGTGATTTCATTTCAAAATTCGTCAATTCTGTGAGCTCTTTGTAATATGATTCGATGGTATCTCTGTTCTGATCATCGAACTGAGGCTTTGTGTCGCCCCATTTTCAGACAAATTGTGTTGAGGTTGATGATTCAATGCCACCTATGAATAGGGTTTAAATCATGTATGGGGTGGATTCTTAGTGGAAATAGGATGTTAGTTTTATGTCTTGCATGTTATTTTGTTTTTCTTGCGGTCATCCTGGTCACCTGGAGTCGGTATGTCACTACAAAGGTTCGAAAGGGATCTCACTGGCATTGAAGAGGATGCACTATGGTTTTTATGATGCTACATTTTTGGATCAATTGACGTTGATGGGTCCTCGGGTGGATTTCCCAACAAGGTTAGACTCTGGGGAGGTGGAAGATCAAGGATGGTGTGGGATTTCATGTGGTTGTGCACTGGGTGAGGGGAAAAGGAAGTCTTGTGCATAGTGGGAGGCGAAGAAAGCTAATCACACATGGTTCATTTCACCAGATGTTGTTATAAATGAGATGGAGATGTAGATGTATCTGACAATGAGTATGGTTTTGGATCAACTAAGTTCTGATCTTGGTGTTGGGGACGAGTCTCCTTTAGAAGCTGTTGTGGGAGCTTTTCATTCAAGATCAGAAGCTGTTAATGGGGAGTTATTAGATAATACGGTTTGTATAGATGGTGCACTGAGAATGGATAGAAGTGTATCTGGTGATGATGTTCCACCTATAATGGGGGCTCTTGTTGATATATATGGAAGCTTGAATATCAATGTATTTATATATAACCGCTTTCAAGAACTGGAGTAACAGAAGAACTCCCATTTGGAGGAGGGTCCGCAAGTGGATGAAGATTCCAACATGAATATTGATTCCTCTCTCATAATATAGTTACAATTGAATTTTTAATGGGTAAAGGGCAACATGATGGTCATGAATTTTTAGAGTACCCAAATTGTTTAGCCACAATTGATACTAAAAGTCACTATTAGGAGGACCTAGGATGATTGATGGTTACCAAAACGTTTATATCCTTATAAAATGGGGGGATAACTCTGAAAGTGATGAATAAAACTATTGTGGCATGGTCAAACCTTCCTATAATGAAATTGTTCATGGTGGTAAGAATAATTAGTTTGAAATTGAAGAAGTTATTACTGCCCCACCAAGAAGAATGCCAAGGGAAGACTATTATATCCTACTTAAGCCGGTGTCTACAATGTCTTCATTCAAAAAGGAATTTAGGGTTGTCCGTAGTCTGAAAAATGCTATGCAATCTTCTACAGAGTTTTTATCTTTGGAAAAACTGAATCATAGAAAGAAGTATTCCAATATTCTTAAGAACTATAAAAGGAGCTCAGAGTGGGAATTGGATATTACGGAGGATGCCACCTTTCATGGATGTGGTGATGGGTATGTCTTTAATGATTTTTAGTTGATTGTTTCTGGTTTGTTTTTCTTTATGAATTTAATTTTTTTAAATAATTGTCAGAGGTTCGATTCTAACTGAGCTTTTATGGTATATTATAAATATATTTAATATAACACTTGTATAATATAAATTATAAAATATATAAATATGTAGTATTTAAAAAAGAAACATGTAATTTGTATAGTTTGAAAAATACTTGTAATACTAATAACAATTAAAATTATTAGTTTTACAGACACACATATATATAATTATATAAAAATAATTATATATATATATATATATTAGTTATATTATATCTATAAATATTATAAAAATACATAAACACACAGACACACAAATAAAAATGTATGAATATATATTTATATATGTAAAAATAATTATTTATATATATTATATATAAATATTACACACAAATACATTTTATATTCAGAAAAAAATAACATCCTTTGTATATTTTACATAATTAAATATAAAATATCATATATACAAATAAAAATAATACATTGTGTATCATATATAAAAATTGAATAAGGTTACTTGGATGAGTCTCTTGGCATGTGTGGAGGCGGTCCTCTATTAAAATCCTCACATCACAATTTTTTTTGGAATCATCTGGTTTGTCTGAATCATCAGTGTGGCGTCTGGGGGTGTCTATGAGAATGAATTATGGTGTCAGTGAGGGCCATGAATAAGGATGTGGGCGGTCAGAAGAGTGAAATCCATGGGGGTGTCAGGTGGGTCTCTCAGGTGTCTTTAAACATGGGGTGTCCATGTGGGTCATCAAGTTGGTGTCCGTCCAGGTGGGGTGTCAATGGTGTCCCGGTGGGGTGCCATGGGTGTCTGTCTAGGTGGGATGTCCCAAATGTGGGGGGTCAATGGTGGGGTGTCTGTGGGAGCATTAGGTGGGATCCCTATGTGTCTAGGATGGGTGTCTTGATTGTCCATGGGATCCATCAGTAGGGATGTGAGGTGTGTCCATGGGCGTTAGCAGGGGGATGTGTGGGGTTAGCGAGGGGTTCCCATGGGGCATCAGGTGGTGTGTTCCTGGGGATTCTTATGGCATCAGGAGGGTGTCTAGAGTGTCCATGTGGCCTAACCAATTATATAAAAAGGCATTCTATATTATATTCTATTATATAACCACCTCAAAATATGATTTTTGGGCCTTAATTAGTGGTATTTTATATAGCCTCTAACTGAACTATAAATAAGGGGTAGTAAAAAACACCATTAAATTAGATATTTATGCTAAATTTTGGGAGAGATTAGAGGGTTTTAATAACCCTATAACACAACATCCTCGAATAACTACACCAATTTACCAGCACATACCTAGAACCGCCTATAATCAGAGTAGGTAGGCACTTTAACGAGGGTTTTGGGTAACTGATACTAATGTGTTTAGAAGGGGTTATAAACCCTTATAAATGAAAAAAACCCATATAATCACCCAGCTTATTTTTAGTGATATTATTTAATATAATAAACTTATATATTTCCTCCATGGGAATTTTTTATGAAAAAACAAATCGCATTATTTCGTGGAGATTATAATCCACACATTCCCATGAATGACATTATCAATTTTCAGTGAGTCGAAAACTAATATAACATATTATATATATTCATATAAAATGATAAATATTTCCTCAATAATATATAAAATCATTAAATACATCATTATATCATTAAATGATGGGTGGTGGTAGAAAATTATTTACAATAGTTTGTAAAGAGGTAGTGTGTCTTACAAACGAAAGAAATATTATTTTACCATTTTATGTAACATGGAGATGGATAATGGGTATTAAAATAAAATATTAAAATATAATTTATTTTTGGTACTTATCTTTATATATATTAATGTTTTTTGTTGATATGATGGTGATGGAACAATAAACAGACAAAAACACTTGAATAAGACTAATATATATTTTTTTCAAAACTCATAAAGATTACACCAACTGCATTCTTATATTAGAATAATTATCCAAAAGGGAAGATAATACACCGATATATTTTTAGTTATGGGATTCGGGTTGGTTATGGATGAAAAATTACTCTATATGTGTGATAAAATTAGAATTTGTGGTTTCATTTTTTAAGAGTGTAAAGGGGAACTCTTTGGAATTTTTAAAATATTTAATTAATATAAATTAATTTTTTATGTAACAAATGGATCCAAATTGAAGATATTACAATCATAGATGAGGATGAGTATAAATAATCTCATAATAGAAAATTTTCACAAGTTAAAATCACATTTTTACCAATATATTTTTTGTTTTACCCTCCATTCACCTTTTTCACACTTCTATTGATAACAACGTTTTACACACCATTAGAGAGATACTGGTTACTATAAATGTAAAAAATGGATATGAATGGATCATTGATTGTATATTAAGAAATTTTAAAACTTCATGGCCTAATATTGGCCTTTTAGGAAATTTTTATCATTTCAAATAATATTTTTTATCATAATATAACATAAATATAATCCTTTTGAATTAATAATTTAATTTAACTTTTCAAAACACAAGATTCCAGTTTTATTTGAATATACATAAATAAAAACACTAAAATATTTAATTTGTATATAAATTAATCAACAAATAGAAATATTTATTCCAAAAATGGCATTTTTAATAATATTAATATCCATTATTTTAATTATTTATTAATTTAAAAATTAAATCAGGAGCATTTTGTAGTATTGAAGGTAATTATATCTTCACTAAAAAGTAAAAACAATTTACCATGATTAAATTTAATTTATATTTCAAATGACTATTTATAAGAAAACATGTCCTCTATTTATTTCTATGTCTAAAATATTACACTTATTGCGGTCAAGAATGTGACATTTGTAGCTTCATATTAACATAAATATTATAATTGTATGTATCATGTACAAATAGAAAAAAGAACATATATATTACTTCAATAAAATGATGGATGAGGTATAATAATCATATAAATTTTAGTCAACTATTTTTTTCATTGTAGAGTTGTTGTTGATTTATTTTTATCTTTAATTAACCAATTTACCATTTACCGTGGTACTAAAAAACTATTATGGTTACAATTCATTTTATAGAAAAATAAAAGGTGAATATTTAATGAATATTGAATCCCTGATTCCAAATATGGAATCCATTACTCTGGATTCAATTCATATAATAAAAAAAAATTATTTAATGTAAATCTAGAAAAATGTGATTAAAACAGTATTTTAGAAAAATTACCTTATAAATTAAAATTGTTTTTATACTAATCTCATTTATGAAATTAATTTCATTAACCATAATTAAATTAACTAAATAGTAAGTAATTATTCATTTAAACTAATAATATATATAATTTTACATTATAAATAATTTAAATTAAAATACATTTTATAATGTAGTCGATAATTTTCACTATTCTATGAAAAATAATACATTTTATAAAATTATGAAAAAATCATATTATGATAATATTGACATTATGAATGTAAAAATTGATATTTCTTTTTCAAATTAGAAATTTATAATTTTAAAATTAAATTTTAATAGAAAACATAATAAGAAGATTAATTAATACAACTACATTCTTATTTATTAATAACTTATTTAGTTATTTTGTAATTAATATAATTATATATTTCATGAATACTATTAGATATTAAAATTATTTATTATATTATTACATGGATTCATACATTATTGTCCTCTCTTGAAAAATAAATCTTTATAATTTTATGTACTTATTAAACTAGTGGGGGAATGTTTCATTCATATCATTTTATACCTCCCACGTTGTTTCTTCAAACATATAGTATTTCAAAAAAACATTTTCCATGTGAATCAACATATTCAATAACACATACACTTTATATAATAGAATGTGATATGTTTTTTAACATAATAATGTTTATCATCCCACTGAGCATCATTAGGGCTCAAAACATGGGGTGAATCAGCAATATATTTTCTTAACATGTAAATATGATAATTGTTTTGTACATTGGGTAATGTTTGATAGAAAGTAACTATGTAGGAATCTAATCCAAATTTATCTACAATTTCAGATGATATAATTAACCATTAATAAAGAATTCATTTATTTTTTACCAAAACACATAACACTTTTCAGATAAGTCACATTAAAAAAACAGAATAACCTACCCCAAAAGAGTGATCCATTATGAAGTCATTTGAAAATCATTTCAACCTCAATTGAGTTATTCTCATGTACTAATAAGTCATCTAAAACTTATCAAGAATTTACTCAACCAATTTTGGTCCCATTTACATTATCATATCTTATTTATCAAAAAAATATGTAGTCCAAAAAAACATTTTGTATATTTTTTCAAAATATTCATTATGTATACTAGAATGAAAAATTTTATTCATATAAATATCAACCAATGATATATGTTATTCCTTGTATCTCTTGTAATCGATTAAACTAGAATGAATCTTGTTTTCCTATGTAATAATCATTAAGTTAGAATATCTATCAGATTCAGAATTAAAATATGTACTAAAATCTATATTAATACCTAAGTAATTATGAACTCTATTATAATAATTTTATGTGTAACTAGAATCAGGATCAAATAAAATGGAGAAAGGAACTCCATGTAACCCGATTATATCATTAATGTACAGTTGAGAAAAATATTAAAAATAAATTCTGCAATGAGGGGTAAGGAAATTTTTAGATTTAATCAGTCGATCATCAATAAAATATTTTACATTTTTATATAGATATTATTTTTAAATCCCACAATGAAATAAATGAAAATAATTTCCCATATCCACTCTCAAACAACCACTGAATTTATCATCTACTTATTTAAATATCATTATCTGTTATCCAATTGAAATGTAAAACATTTCATGTGAAATTCAATGATACCTCTTCGCATTCCATCCAACTAGTAGAACAACTATATGTCTTTGTTTATATTAATACTAATAGTATGAATACAAATTGAGGGTACATGAGATTCAGTCTGTAATTATCACTTCAATTGGGAGTCACTTGGAACACATTATATCTTTCCCAATCTCAAAACAAATTCATTGTCAAAGTTAACTTTTGGAATCATTCAATTCATAACCTTTAAAATATGAATATATAACCCTATGTCTTCCTTTTAAGATTTCATAATTCATTATTGTCAAGAATATAGTTCTAACACTTTATAATAAATAGATGGAGTTTCTACATATAAGTATTCTATGCAAAAATTCAATAAATCATTATCCCATGGTCATGTTCCAAATGTAACATTGTTAATATGGCCTTATACTTTCTATATAATCCATTTAATTTATTGTGATATTTTCAATAATGGTAATGAATTGTGAAATTATATTCATTAATATGTGATATCTATCTTCTTGGTATAATTTTCAATTCATTGTGAGATAAAATATACTTAAAACTACTTTGGTAAGTTCATATTTGATACATTAATCTATATAAATTCTCCAATTTAATTATAAATGTAAAAAATAAAATGGCTATTTATCAATCTATTGTATGATTATTTAAATCATGATGATCTTTTTTTAATCATATGAAATTACATCATGATTCATCATTATTACCCAACCAAGTCCCTATAATAAAACTCTTTTATAGATGAAAAAAATCACCAATTTTAAACGATGGGGCCAAAATTATATTAATCACCAATCTCCATTTTATTTCCTAAAATATTTATTAAATTATGTTATCTCGATGATTTTTTCTCCTTTTCAAGTTAACATAAACAACAGGAAATAAAGTTGAGAAAGGTTTTCGACGAACATACAATAGTAATCTAGTAAAACAAGATAACTATGAATCAGCATAATATTTGTAGCCCTTTTCCACTATTCATAAGCATAATTTTCATTAGTTTTTATAGATATACCATCTTTAGAAACAATATGACCAAGTAAATAAATATATTAAATATAAAAGTAAAATGTAAAAAAGATTCATAATAGATTGGTTTATTTTAATATTGAAAAAAATGTATGAGTATTTAATTATCTACATGAGTTCTCGAATATAAAAATATATCATCAGTAAACATGATCATAAACATATGTAAATATAAATGAGATAATATTTTATTATGAACCTTGAATAAATATTGAGAATTAGATATCTAATAGAGAATAACTAAAATCTTATTCTGACTATATAAGACAGAAAATGTATTGTTTGTAATATATAACTCCTTTACCTTGAAATGATGATACACCAATGTGGTATCAAAATTAGAAGATTATTACTCTCCCCGGAACTGATAAAATAATTTATCAATATGTGAAAATGATTTCATGTTCTTAATAATGATGTTATTCGAACATATATATTTAATCTCATGGATCTATATTTATTCCAAACAAAAAAATAAGGGCCCCTATAGTGAAGTGGTAAAATGAATGAAAAATTAATTTAGAATCTCCGAAAATTTTATTCTCACTTATAAAATTTCTAATAATACATTTAATAATTGGTAATTGAAATAGTGTTATTTTTGAGTATTATTATAATAGTAAATTCATCTTTCATATTTATAATAATAATAGGTAACTCATCCAAATAAACATAGAGGTATTCTATTACTTCTAGATGGTAATTAAAATGAATGTTTCCTTATATTAAACAATATGTGCATGATATAATTCACACCTACCATTTAATAGTTTTCAACATTATAGATATATTATTGAATGTAAGGATTCATTCTTTTATACATACTAAACAAATTTTTGTAAGAAACATCCTATACACTATATTCTATCTAGTCATAGTAAACAATGATCTAATACTTAACTAAATTAACATTATATTATACTAGGGAGAAGAAAAAATAGGTTCATTATATACTATTTCTAAAAAATAAAAATATTATTTTAATTTCATTTTTCCCTTATTAATTCCCCATTTTCTCCAAGCATAAGTTCAGGCTATGTTTACTAAGATGAAATTTCATGTTTTTATTGAAAATTTTCATATAGATAAAAGAATGTTTTCATCAATAATCAAAGGAGAAATTATCATAGTATGAATAAATGATAAATATACCTAATAACAACACATATGTTGGACTATAATATTCCTATGTATTTGTAATTGATTTTATGACACACTTATTCTAATAGTCATGATGTTTCCCATTATTTTTATCCTTTTTTGGGCACTCAAATACATAATAACCCTTCTCATGATATTTCTATAAAATTATTTTCAACTTATGAATAGTTTACTAACTAATAACATGATAATATTTATTATATTTTTGAGTCATATCAAATTACTTACCACAAAGGAAGAACTTCATAGATTTTATAAGGCACTCCCATGGGTGTTTTTTATAAGACCTACCACAAGCTGAAAACATTTTCTTCTTAAATTCAGAATTATTTGATGGGATCTGTCCCCTTTCCTTCTATATGTATCATTTTATATTATTATTCTCATAGATAACCTAATCATCAGAAAATTTCACCTCCACCTTTTCAGCACATTGAACAATTTTCTCAAGAATTTATATTCACAGTAATCCAATTCACCTCAATATATTTGTATCAACCGTATGAAAAATGGATTGATCGTTATATCAAAATAATATTGAAAATATTTTAAACTCCTAAATAGTATTTAAAAATTTTATTCATACATTTATATACAATATTTTTCATTTCAACTCATTTCATGTAATTCTTTCTCCATCTTGACTCGTGCAAGATTTAGTATACAATAAATTCCAAGAGTGCCCCACCCCACTGTTAGGAATGAAAACCTATTCATATCATTTATAAACAATTCATGGAACATTTTTATCAAACAATAAATCCACAAAACCATTACTTATGTCACATCATAAATTCTAGGGGAATTTGTTTGGGACTAATTCCAACAATAGTGTAAATAGGGATTTAGAAAAAGGTTGTTGTCTTAATAGTATGTATTAATATTAAATAAGTGTTTTATTTATTCTTCTTCCATTAATATAAAATATTTCATAATTATTTTCATATAAAAAACAGTATCTATTATATAATGATATGTTATTATGTTATTATTTTATCCTCTATCTATCACTATTATCTATCAAATGGGAGAAGAATCTATCATTCATTTGTATGGAGGACTACCACCTCATGAACCGATGTAAATTTTTTTCGAAAACCACATATAATAAAATTTTTACAATTTTATTTAATACATATTTATTATATCAATGAAATATTTACCATTTTTGATATGTTAAAAAACACCTATTTTTTCAATTCAATTCCTAAAAAATTGATAACATCGTTCATGGGAATGTTTGGGCTACCACATACACGAAACATGGTAATTGTTCTCATAACCACATCACATAGATTATATATATATATATATATATATATTATATGGTATTTATGATATTATAATAATTTTTAATGATAAAATCATCCTAACATTCATTTCATAATGATCATTTTATAATGGAAATATTACTCATGTATACTCAAGACCTACCATCTCCAAGTATGTAACCTAGTTCAATTTTCATAAAAACCCATTATTACTGGTTTTTAAAGCCTAATTGAGGAATAAAGATGATAATTATGTCCTAATTATTATTATTTATATGGTGAAATAAGTACATTTTTTCCATTGTCAACCTACCAATGTAATTTTTAACTTATGGACCGAATATTGGTAAAAGATCAATAAAAAAAATAATTTATTATGTTACGATATATAGAATTGAATTATATAAAATAAAATTATTAAGGAATATGATTTTTGACTATATTATTAAATTTTTTTATTATGTTTGATGATAAATAACATATTTTACGAGTCATAATCGATGTAATGGAGAATTCTTCTTTAAACCAAGTTTTAAATGTAATAAAGATTTTTTATATGTATTATTATATTATATGTACTTGATCAAATAAATGGTTGAATTAATTTATTATTTATTCTCAAATTGTTAATACTGTTCTTTTTTACTATATTATAATTTCTTTTACATGTTTTAGGAAGAATGAAATTTTTTCCACTATAAAGTATTTTCTTTTAAAAATACTATTTTAAGGATTCCTTTCCAAAACATTTTCTACATGTCCATATTTTTTAAATCAACTAATAAAAATAATTATATGTTCATAAATAATTTTCAATGAAATTTTATGTCTTTTTTTAATTTCATTATTATTCATTCAATTATAATCTTATTATTTGTTTTATACAAAACATTTTGATAAAATGGAAAAACTATTGATCTATTTTAACGATAATATTGAAATCAAAAAGAAATTCCATTGTAACTATTATTTTATGTTTTTATTCAATTTAAATAATACTATTTATCTCTCCTTTCCACTTTTTGGGTTATTTTTTATGGAATTTTTTTAAAGGAAATTTGAATTTTGATATGTAAAAGGGTTTTACACATAGATTAAAAAGTATTCTAAAAAAATTATATCATCCATGGATATTATATATGAAAGGTTGAGCCCCATTATAACTCACACGTGAGCTTACTATATATTATAATATGGGTGATCCCAGTTATCACTCCAATGGATTGGGTAATGATTATGTTCGTTGGAGAATCTTTTTGGAAGTAAGATGTATAGATCTTCCAACTGTATGGGTTATTGAAAAAAAATTTGTATGGGATCAATGATGATGATTTCAGGAGGCACTAGTATGAAATTTCAATACTTTATAATTAATTTTTGACAATCTTTTTTTGAAATAATATGTTAAGGAAATGATATTTTATAGGATTAATTATTATTATTACCATTAAAAGTTTTTTCAGGGTAATTTTTTATCGTTGGTTTTCACGTTTTCACTAGACTAATGATTTATTATTTTTATGCCAAATACTTGAATTTTCATGCTCATCCCATATATTAAAATGACCTTCATCAGATTTAATTATGTGTATGTAAAGGAATATGTAATGATGGAATTTTTTAGATTTATATTGATAAAAAACATGTTTTACTTTAATTGATTAATTTTTTGAAAAAAATGGATTCTGTGTAGATGATTACACTTTAAATTATATCAAATTTTTTATGTAGGATTTATAACATAAATATGTAAAACTATAAACATTTATTTTAATTTTCAATGAATTAAAATTCGGTCAATACTTATGAAACTATAATATATAGTTTTTATAGTCATTTTTTAATAGTTGTTATTGGAGAAGAGTATAAACTACTTTTGAGCATAATATATGATTCAAGAAGAAATTTAAAGGTATATGTAGACATAATTGAAATTATGGTGTGGATAATTATGGTTATTTAGTATAAATATTAAGAGATAAATACAACATGGTTAAGTATCACATATTTTTTAACCAACTCATAAGTTAGTAAACTAAAACTATCCTTTTTGTTATAGTAAATGGTAAAAACTATCAAGAACCATATTTACAATGAAGGTGAAGTAATTTTCCATGGATTAATGAATGAGATATAATATTTAATTTGGTCATTATAGAAAATTATTGATGTTTTAAAAACTAATATATCCTAATTAATGATTCATAAACTTGTTGGCATATTTCTGGATCCCGAATATTTTAATGATCATAAATTATGTTTTATATTTCAAATTAATTTTATATTTTATGATAGTATGACTTTTATGGAGAATTTATGGAAATTGGAGGAATATTGTTCTATAATATTTATCTTCAATTATTTAAAATATTCCACTCCTTGTGAAAGTATGCTACTGCTTCAGGATATAGTATATCTCAAAATATATGACAAGTTTAAATTTTTGATCATGAGGTTATATTTTTAGTATTATCTTCTATTGACTGGACAATGTATCACTATAAAGTATGTCTGAAACCATTAGTTACTACCATTGATTTATTCTACCAATCAATCCATGGTGCTTCCTCAAGATCAACGATGCTACCTTTAGTTCAACAGTTGTACTAATAAATCAAAAATGATAACACTAGTTCAATTATTTTATCACCCGATGAAATTACTTTTTGGTTGAGCAATAAACAGGGTAAATATATTACTACCAATAGATAAATCTCTCTCCTTATGTTACTAACTCAAAACTTATTTACAATATTATTACGCTACTGTCAAAATATATAATGTTTAGTACATATTCCCCTAATTTAAATCTAGATCTTCTATTAGATGGATATACTATAATGTGTTTCAATAACCACGTGTTATTACAATTATATGGTTCTACCAAAATATTATCTATCATTCTGAAAACGTACCTCATGATAAGATATCTGCAATTCGGCTACCACGTTAGAGTTAATATAGATATTATGAATTTATTTTAAAATTAATTCATCAATAGAATGTTAATGATTTTAATGAAGGATTAGATCATGTGGATTTACATATTATTATTCTAAAACTATTACACCAATATATTTAATAAAAATTCAGAAATTCCTATATCTTTTTCTTAGATTGATGATCCAATTTATTTAATTATTATTTTTCAATAGATATTTGGACCATGAGTGTTATAAATTAAGAAGAAGAATTCTTATATACATATGGATCAAGTGTCACATTTATGGAAAAATAAATATAGACTCTCATATACCAAAACAAGATATTCAATTAGACACATGGGTGTAAAATATCCCTTTATAATTGATAAATAAATCATGTCAGCTAGTTTTAACCTAGTGAGTTCTTGACACACTCTCCAAATTTTCATGACTTTTATTACAACCTAAAACTATGTAACAAGTCAGGTGTGACCTTTACTTTTTATCCCATTTAAAATTATGAAATTGTATATATGGATGGGTATATATTTGTTTTGTAGTATATAAAAACCAATCCAATTAATGACTAGTTAATTTTATAATATAATTCCCAGCATCTTCTGATTTCCACGGGGGGGGGGGGGCTATTATGTCTTAGCTTGATATTGATCCCTTTCATTAAAATATTTTATTTCTTAATTTGTGTATGTCATGTATTTTTATTATTATATTAAATCAAATCAATATATTTTTTTTTTGAATTATTAATCAATAATTTATATTTATAATTACCATAAAGTAATATTTTATATAATTTTTTTTGATATGGATATATATGTTTCCACTGGTAATGTATTTTTATATGTATTTCAATATAATTTTATCATATTTTTTTAGAGAAATGTTAAAATATAAAATTATATAATCATAATATATTTTTAACAAGTAATATTTTAAATTTATGGGATATTTGTTTCAAAAAAACTTTTAATAGAAATTTTATTAAAACTATGTTCCCCTCTTGATTTTTCAACCTTTAAAAACATTTTGTAATAGGTCACTTGAAAATTATTTTATTTTTATTTAGTTCTACCTTAATATCTTAATGTTCTCATTTCTATAAATATCATTTATTAAGGACAATACAAATATTAAGGGAACTAAAAATAATAAGCATTCTTATTTCAATGGAAAAAATATTATAAATTGAATATTAGAAGGAAAATTCGTAAAACGAAATTTGGTTTGATATTTGAATCATCAATGGGGTAAATATAGAATACTAATGTCCACTAGAAAATATTTAAGTGATTCCACAGTTGTTTCCTATGATGGTATCTATAAATATATATATTTATTTAATATTCTTCAAGTGATGATTAATTTAATATAATATCATCTTGTACTGTTACTTCTGAGATATGGTATATGTTTACTATATATCTGTCACGGCCCGTCCCATGAGGCCCGTTCCGTGACTAACACCATGTCCGTCATCCATAGGCCAGGGGCTGGAGACTAGCACTAAAGGAGTATTCCCAAAAACTGGGAAGGAATTGCCTTTATAACCTGTAAAAACACACAACCAAGAACACATTAAGATACAAACACAAGTAAACTGTATATCAAAAAAGTGCTCAAAGTCAACAGGGGTCGGAATACAAGCCAAACATTAATAGTACATGTACAACTGAAATACAATAAAACTGTAGAAAATAAAAGGTAGCTACGAGGTCATCCATCAGGTTCCTACCTGAAGGGTAGGTACAGATCGCCTCTACAATACTCTACATACACCCGTCTCCTCTGCGTACCATCACGCAGTTTGGTCCTCCTCTGAGCACCGTCGAGTCCTAGTACTCTCAACATTGACCAGCTATATCTATCGTCTGTATCAAACACAATGGGGTGCAGGCATATACCATGCATGGGTGAGTATAATGATACTATGTAGGGACCCAGAGACTCTAAAGGTCTCACAAAAATTTACAAAGTATAAACCACAAAGCATGTTAACAAGTGACAACCCGACTTAGGTATATGCCAGTATATATACCTAAGTTATAAAGTAAACCCATCTCAATCATGAGGAAAACAAAAAGTCCAATTCCATTCCAAAAGATCAATTGTTCCACAATGTAACGGAAACTAAAAATGAAGTACCACATAGGTACTCCACTCAGAATAATACCACCAAGGAATTACCACAAAGGAAATTACCACACAGGTACGAACTCATATCACACCAGGTATAAATTAATTGTGGTAGTAGAGACGATTCGTTATAACTACTGAATCATATTACTCGGTTAAGAGGCTATGTTGCTGACCTAAATAGAATATATAAGAGATGAACCACACATGATCTCTAGGAGATGAGCCACATAGGTTCTCTAGGGGAAACTGACACAGAATCACTAGGAGTCGACCCGAGAAGATCGCTATGAGATGAACCACACAAAATCAATAGGATCTGATCCACACATGATCTCTAGAAGTTAACCCACACAAGATCACTAGGCGATGAACCACATAGGATTGCTAGAAGCTACCCACACAAGATCTCTAGGAGCTGACCCACACAATATCACTAGAAGATGACCAACACAAGATCGCTAGGAGCTGACCAACCCAAGATCACTACTCACTCTTCTCATCAAAACCATCTACTGGGTTCTTGCAGTAGGATTGTTCATCTCCAGGAGAGTTCCCTCCCAAGGCACTGGTCGATAATCCAACTACAACGATGTCCCACAAAGAAGTATCTCAAAATACCGCCACATTATAGGGGTCTCAATGCAATAGACGGTGTGTCAATCGGACGCTCGTTCTGTAAATTATTATCATTTTATTCCCAAGGGTCTTGTTGGATTCATGATCGATCCAACCCGACTATATTCCAACTTCATCCAAATATCCAGCGTGGTATACTCAAAGGGACTGTCTCGTTCCATGATTTACATCGCCACTTGAGGTTCGTCAATCGAACTCCTAGTGCCAAAGTTATGTCCAAAAGAGTGTAAATGGTTCATAGTGGGTCCAAGTCTGGTACGACCATAACAGACCAACCCGCACCCACCATGCCCGACTCGCGAGCCCCGCGAGGGGCCACGAGGGGTCACAGTGGCCATGGAGGAAGCGAAGGTGGGGTGAGGCCATGGGGGCCACAGAGAGGCTGCGTCGAGGCCATGGAGATGCGAGGGTAGCATGTTTCTCTAGGGGCCATGAGGTTGTGGGGTCCTGTGAGGGCACGAGGTGGCTCGGTCATGGAGTGGCAGTGTAGCGGCTCTGTGTCCACGAGTGAGGCGCATTGTCGCGGGGGATTCGATGCCACGAGGGTGCCATGAGGGCATGGTGGGATCGACCACGGGGGTGCCGCGAGGGAATGGGATAGCTCCGTCACAGATTGTGCGAGGCCGTAGGGCAGCTCGGAGGGCCACAGGGAGGCGCGAATTGTCGCGGTCGGTGCCGCTAGGCCACGGGGTAGCACGGCAGGCCACGGGGCGGCACTCCATGCCACGAGAGGTGGAACATTGTGGGGAATAGAGGCCGTGGGTGGCGGCAGCCATGGGGTGGCATTTTTTCATTCGTCAACTTCATCACCTTCATTGTGATTGATATCCATCCTCCTCCATCATTAATTACACAAGAATTATCCAAATATATTCGGAGAGGATGGGCCATGTTTTTTTGTCCTGCACTCTCCGCATTAGAGTAGTAGCAAGAGGATATAATACTTGAATCACACGAATATCAAGAATGGGTAAGGGTAATAATTCAAACACCCTCCCTACCTCATTTGACTCATCGACAAAGGTCGTGAGGAAGGAGATGACGTTGTCAGGGATTGATGATCGTCTATGACATTGACATTTCCTCGATCGTCAGTTTGATGACATTGAAAATTTTCCTCGTAAATGATTATCCTAAGGAAGTAGTCTAAGTAGAAGTTGGTGTTCTTTGTTGGTGTTCTACATTGGAGAGCTTTATCCAAATTCTCCAAGTTTCTCCCTTTTTCCATGACTTTCCCCCAATTCCACCAAAATAAGGAATAACAATCTTAAAATATTATGTTGAAGTATATTAAATTTTGTTTAATTAATTTATTAATTGGTGGTCTTAATTAATAAAAGGGGGGAGTTGGCATAATTAAGTGGGGGAGGTCAAGAGTTTTCTCCCCACTTAATATGGATTTCAAGAGATTTCAAGCCTTGGGTGGCCCCCACCACCATAACCTCTTATGGGAGGATAAGCTATGTGGTCCCCACCTTCCTAACCTCTCATGGGAGGTTTTAGAAGAGGTGCTCCCCTCCTATGAAATATCCCCATGGGTGGTTTCAAAATAAAAATAAATTGTCACACAATTTTTTTTTTCTTTCATGCAAAACCCAAATTCTATCTTTCACTCTCTACCCACTATGTTCGCGGTGAAAGTATACTTAAGAGAGTATCAGTGTTGAGAGTTCAATGGTGTCCATATATTGATTTTGAGCATCGGTTCAAAATATAGAAAAACCCACATGCACGTTTATTGAACGTACCTGAACAAAAGTTAAGAAATTCATTGCGGGCACTCTAGGCCTCGGAGTCACCTGCCATCAATTTTCTCTGACTCATAAAATCCCAATTTAATTTTATGAAAATTACATAGAAATTATGGGTCTTTACATTATCCCCGCCTCAGATCTTTACTTCCCCGTAAGACACAACTCAAAACTAGGTAAACATGTGGGGGTACTAAGAACATATATGAGCGTCCTGCTCCCATGTCCTCTCTTAGAGGTTCCCATGCTGCAAGCGAACGCGTACTAGAGGTATCAACCACCCACGATGGACCATCTCATGTCAATACTCAATCTCTATTGGAACCTCTGTAATAGTCTCCCCATTGTCGATATCTAGCTCTTCGTAGTCGATGAAGTGGGATGGGTTGTGCAATTATCTCTTCAGATGGGATACATGGATGACGTCGTGCACTCGGTGCAACTGAGGTGGAAGTGCTAGGCAGTAAACCACCTTGTCAACTCTGCTGAGGACCTTAAAAGGTCTGATAAATCTCAGAGATAACATGGCTCCTCAACCAAATCTCTGTAATTATCATCGAGGTGAGACCCATAAAAATATATGGTCGCTATCCTCGAACTCCATAGGTCTCTATATCCTGCACATAGAGGCATCCCAGGCTCTCTACTGAACCCTGCTCTCTGATCAGTAGGAAGTGGGCCGACTTGGTGATTCAATCGATGATCACCCAAATCGAGTCATGACCCCTATATGTATGTGGATGTCTTATCATTAATTCCATTTATATCCCATCCCACCTCGACTTTGGGACCTCTAGAGGATATACCAAGCATGTTGGTACCTGATGCACCTCCTTCACTTGCTGTCAAGTAAGGCACCGAGAGACATACTATGCTACTACTTTCTTCATTCCCGGCCTCCAGTGCTGACGTCAGAGGTCCTGGTACATCTTCACCACTCCGAGATGTACCGTTATAGGGGATGTGTGGATCTCCCTCGATACTTTCTACTAATGTGATACTGGTACCATGGTATATCCTCTGAAGAGGATTAGTTGCTCCCCACCTTCAGAAAATTCATCAGGACACTATCTTATGGATATCTAAGCATGTCGAGTCTCGCAGTCAGTGTCCCCACACTGCGCCTTCCTGACTCGCTGAAGAAGTGGGGGAGTGACGATAAGAGACTAAAGAAAAGCTTCTTCATCCCGGTCCACAAAGGATATCTACAAAGCAGTCATCCAATCTGTCACCTCACCATGAAGTTTTATAGTAGTTCTCCTCCTAATTGCATCTACTAAAACATCCACTTTCTAAGATTATAGACTATCTCGAAGTCATAGTCCTAAAGGAACTCAAGACAACGTCGTTAACTCAAGTGTAGGTCCTTATGATAGAAGATATACCGAAGACTCTTGTGATCTGAGTATACTTTAAAACATTCACCCATCAAGTAATGTCTCCATATATTCAAGGAAAATACCACTGCTACTAACTCCATGTCAAGTGTAGGATAGTTCTTCTCATGTTGTCTCAGCTGTCAAGAACCATATGTGATCACTGCTCACTCTTGCATCAGGACACATCTTTGTCTGGTCCCTGATGTGTCGCAGTATAATATGTACCATACGCCCTCTTCTGGAAGCCTCAAGATTGTGGCCATAATTAGCCTCTACCTCAGCTCCTAAAAACTATGTTGGCATCTCTCAGACAACACGAAGGTTTTCCCCTTCTTCATCAACACTGTTAGTGGTGCTGAAACTCTAGAGAAATCTGGCACAAATCTCAGATAGTATCCTTCAAAAACCGGGAAAATCCGTACCTTTGTCACACTTCTGGGTGGCTCTCAATCAAGTACCACCTCAATCGTCACTGGATCCACTACAACCCCAGCCATTGATATGAAATGTCCTAGAAAGTGAAAATCTCGGATCCGTAAGTGGAACTACGAGAGATTACCATAAAGCGGGTGCTCTCAGAGTGTGTCCAGGACTATCTGCAAATGATGGGCATGCTCCTCTTCAGTAGTTGAGAATATCAGTATGTCTTTGATGAATACTGTTACAAAGCGAAATAGGTATGGCTGAATGATTCTGTTCATAAGTTCCATGAACATAACTAGAACATTGGTAACACCAAATGGCATAACCATGAACTCGTAATGATCGTACTGACATCTGAAAGTTGTCTTCTGCATATCCTCATCTCATACACTGAGATGGTGATAGCCTTATCTGCGGACATTCTTTGAGAACCACCATTCTCCCTTCAGCTGATCAAAGAGGTCATCATTGATTCATAGTGGGAACTTTTTCTTCACGTTCATCTGGTTCAGGCATCGATAGTCAACACAAAGCATCAATCTCCCATCCTACTTCTTGGAGAACAATATCAGGGCTGCCTAAGGAGAAACACTGTGTCAGATGAACCCTTT
Organism: Viscum album; assembly: GCA_963277665.1. Taxonomy (NCBI): domain Eukaryota; kingdom Viridiplantae; phylum Streptophyta; class Magnoliopsida; order Santalales; family Viscaceae; genus Viscum; species Viscum album. Next base: position 2,042,361,142 of record OY728150.1, on the reverse strand, counting down.
CCCCTGTAAGTCCTCCAGTTGTACACGTAGCTCACAAAGCTCTTCCGGATCCATCTGATATGCTATTTTTGATATCGGTGTCATCCTAGGGTACAATTCAATATAAAATTCCACCTCTATGCAAGGAGGTAGACCCAAAACATCATCAGGGAAGACATCCGCGTACCGGTCCACCACTACAGGATATCACGGACTCTCCACATCATCCACTTTTAGGGTAAGGATAGACAACTAATGAGTGATTGGTTGAACTATCCTTTGGGTAAGTCTATCATGTGCTGTAAAGAATCTATACTCAATAAGAGTATCCCACCTAATAGCGAAATAATGTTTGGTTTGGGATACACATAGGAAGTTACCATACAACTTGAACTAATAAAAGTATCTCTACTAAATAGTAAATTATTCTTTTAAGTAATACACATATGACATAAAATGTGTTTTTAGATCCAAGAATATTATCTTAAATAAATGGAAACTAAATTCATTGTTGAGTTTTACACCAAGGAGGGTGCCCTTGTTTCTAGAACTAAAGGGATATTCCCAACTAAAGGTGATTAAGGATCACCATGATAATTATCTCATATTAGTGGTAATTGATAATATTATTTGGGATTTCACCTAATAGGATTCCTATATATTATATATGAGTTTTACACCCATTATCAGGTTTAATAATAATAACCCAAAAAAATTTGTAACCGGATGAGTTGGGGAGATAGCTATGGTTGGGTAATACACATATTAAGAGACCAAAATATGAAAATTCATGAAGTATCACACTCTTTCATTAGAGTTTCCACATTTTGACACATGAATGGATGCTTATATACGGTATGATACATAACAATTTTCAAGGTGAAGGATGAATGAGAGAATCACAAAGGGGTCTCTTCAATATAATTTTTCATAAGGAAGCATGGAATTATCTACATAAGAATCTAAAAATTTACTCCCACATATTCTTGTACACATAGAATTTTTAACATGGATGGATGAAAAAACAATCTTTAAGAGATAACCCCAAAACACTATTCACAATTAACTTCATGTTGGTTCCTTGCAGCGACACACCATCTAAAATGGATCTCTCCACATAGGAACATTCCTGCAGAGGGAATTAATGGGATTACATCATAAAGGCCCTCCATTATTTGTATTGTATGGAAATTACCTATGTTTTTTTATAATATTTCTTCCAATACAAGCCCTGTAGCATGTCCTCTATCAGTTTTCTGCACCCTAGTCAAAATTTGAGGTTATGTATTTATAATATGTGTTGAAAAAAATATGAAATGACATACGACGTATAAAAAACCATAAGCAAATAGGTTATTATATTAATTTTTTTACACTTTTTAGTGGTGAAAATTTACATCCTCTGACCCAAAATGATTTTTTATGCATGATTCCTAAATATAACACCTTGATCCACAAAAAAAATAAAATGTTTATCTGTTTGGTTTCAAAACAATGTGTTGATCCATTTAATTTGAGGAACTTATATGTTGGTTATAATAAAAATTTCATTCCACACACAATAATGGTTCAATGGTCTAATATAAGTGATATGTGGTTGGTGCAATGAACTATGTGGGAATTTAGATTTTGTCAGTTTTTATCAGATATAAAATGAATCATGACTTCAAATTGTCATATATTTTGATATATTATTCTCTGTGGGATCCAAGATGAAACAAATCAATAATTTTATAGAATAATACAGCTGTTTTCTTTTGTTTAGAAACGCTATCATGATGTTCATATGATGAAAAAATTGATCATAAGACCATTAAACTTATTTTAATATTTATTCATATTTTTAATAGTAATTTTAAAACCTATGTAATAAATACAAAGAGTGGTTCCATACACAAAATCAGATAGTCGTACAATGTTTTGGAGTAATGTCCATCCTTTAGGGAGTAAGAATTTTTACCAAACATAGAAAAAAAATCTTATAATTATTCTAGAATGGAGATGAATTTCACATTGAAAAAGATAAGTTTCTTTATCTGAGGATTCTATCATGGGTCATACTAAAATGTTTGAAAATTTAATTTTAAATTATTAATAAATATCAACCAATGAATCAGATTCATTTGTAAAGAAAAGAATATGTTCCAAAGGTAAATTTAGGGCACCTCATCACATTATTAAATCATAGGGTGGGATTTGGTTCTATATAACTAGTGGTAGGATTATTTTAAAAAATGAAGATCTCAACTCATGTATTTTGAATGCCTCCAAGAGGATAATGTCAAATATAGGTTTTTAAAATATAAAAATCAAGGAATTTACTTGATGTAATGGGGTTTTCAATAGGATTAATCTCAACTAATGTCATGGATAAGGATAGGTTCAAACTCTACGATGGAAATATATAGTTGAACTAGATTTTATTTGTAGATCCGTCAACAAAATAATATATTCATATCACTTTGAATCTCTAGAGAATAAGATTCAAACCAAATGATGATATTTCAAGGGACTCCAATATCGATCACACTTATACATTGGAGGATTTGATTTTCATCATAGGTTCATTCATGAAGAACTCTATAATTAATTCTCTAGTGTATATCTAGAAAATATGTAATAGAGAGGATGTCATCAATTTACCATGGATTCATTATTAACGGTAC